>CM076577.1:11255547-11471230 GCA_034641835.2 Pinus albicaulis
GCCGAACTCTTGATTCCGTTTAGGCTGACGGCACACGGACGACGCGAGCAAACATAATTTTTGCCAGAGATTGGAAAACCGGCAACAAAAGTTCGGACGAACTTTTACTTTTAAAAGAGTTCGGCCGAACTATTTTTTATAAATAAATCGCCCGCGAAGTGTTATGGTTTACCGAGTTTATTGTTGGCGCGTTTACTGTTTACAGAGTTCATTGTTCGCGCTGGTGTTCGTCCTGTCCGTCCCGTCCGCGCTCTTCCTGCCGCGCTGGTGTTCGTCCTGTCCGTCCCGTCCGCGCTCTTCCTGCCGCGCTGGTGTTCGTCCTGTCCGGGTATGTTCATCCTATCCGTCTTGTCCGGGTATGTTCGTCCTGTCTCGTTTAGTGAATAATGTATGGAACCGTATTCATTGAAAAAGGCCAATTAAATATGTGTAAGTAGTTAGTTAAGTGATCAATGTAAAACGACACTGTAGAGTTCTCTGGGATTTCAGTGGGTGTCCTAATGTTTAACAAACGGTGAAAACATTAATGGAGGTTAATTCAGTTAGATAAGAATAAAAACCCAAATATCAGCAGAAAAATATCTGTCTATGCATTGGGATGGACTTGGGTACTTTGGTTTGTAATAAATTTATAGGCAGTGAGCGCATTCTGGTTTATTCGAACATTGGATAAATTTTCGTTATCCTTATTTTGTTAAATGATAAAACTGTAACTTAGATTCAAGAAATTCTCAGCTGTCAACGAGATGCATTCAACTGCAAATGAGATATATATCATCATTTATTTTATTTCATTTTTTCATATTGTTTAGCTGCTTCCAATCTTTCTTGTTGCGTGCTTTTTCTGGTTGTGGTTTTTTATTTTGGTCGAGCTCTTAACAGCCCTGTCTTGACATTAAACTTCACATTTTGAAATCTTGATGTTTATTAAAAATTCATAAGCAATATTTCACTATATTCAAATGAAGCACATACTATATGTTTGTGCAATTTTAATATTATTATTGGTAGTGGAGAATCAACTCCACAGTTAAAAGAAAAAACCTTTAGTGTCTGTAGTGCTTTGGATGTTCACATGAAGCAATTTCCTCCACGACCATGCAATAGGCTTTCACAGAATTGGTTTGGACCTATAGGCTTTCATTATAGTGATTAATTAGTAGTGAGCCTTCGATAAATTATGATTCGAATTAGATCCTCGAATATTTAAAACAAGGTGAGGAGTTTAAGCCATGCAGAAGTATAGATATAGAAAACATGAAGAGGTTTGTTGTTCCATGTTGTAATACTTTAATAATAGTATCTTTGTTATGATGTTAAGGAGTTTTAACTCTGCTTAGGTATAGATATGGAAAGAATGAAGAGTTCTATTGTTTCATTTCGTTGTTATGATAGTCAGGAAATATTGCTTATATTTAGTAGTTTTTCTATATCTGTTTGTTATGCCTAACTATGTTAGAATTCTATATCTGTTTGTTATGCCTAACTATGTTAGAATTAGACATATGTGACAACATTGATTCTTTGATGATGATTTATATTAACATTAGTGTTATGATGTATACATGTATGGATTTTTTATTATTTAGAAATATCATGTTATGATGTGATTTATGATGATGTGGTGTTGTTATGATATTTTATGAAATTGATTAAGGTGATGATAGTGATGATGCATATACATTGGTATTTTTGATAGAAAAATATGTTACTGGTGGAAATTTTGGTTCATGTAATAATGAGGATGCCTATCCTATCCTCTACAAGAGCATAAAGGGCCTTTGGAAAGGTAAAGAATTATGAAAAATAATCTTGAAAGTTATCTTGAGAAAAATGGTAGAAGGAAAAAAGGTTGTAATTCACTTTTACCTTGTTCTTGATACTTGTAAAGTCACCCTTAAGCTTGAACTAACCCTAGCAAGATTAAGGGAAAACTAAGAGACAAACCTTGAAGTGATGACAAAGGAAGTTTCCTATCTCCATTCTCTAGGCTTGTCACAATTGTCCTTGTTTAGATTGTGATTTGAGATTATGTATTCTTGGTTCCATATTGTTGACTATATCTTGGTTCCACAAAACAAAAATGTTTTAGTTATTTGGTTACTCTTTATTTCCTTTATTTTTTTTTCTCAAGGAAGATATTTGGTGGTTATTTTTGCTTAATATTAAGCCTCTCATGCCTTCTGTAGACCTTTGGAACTTGAGTTTTTTGTTTAAGCTCTTGGACACCTACAATCTTGCAATTGTGAATCTTCTCTATTTTCATCTTGCTTCTCTTCTAAGTACAAAATGGCCTTGAGAAATATACTTTGTTTCCCTGTTGTACACCTTACGAGTTCAAGTTTTCAGTTTTTTACATTATTTTTTATCCTTAAGCTCTTGGACACCTAGAATCTTGTAATTGTGAATTTCTCGTGCTTTCATGTTGTAGCTTTTCTAAGGACAAACTTGACAAAGAAATATGCTTTGGTTCCTCGTTGGAGACCTTGGGAGCTAAATTATTTTTATTTTATTTTATTTAATTCCTTTTTCTTACACCTCTTGCACACCTAGAATTTCACAATCGTGAATTTCCTTAACTTTCATCTTGCATTTTTTCTAAGAAGTAGCACAAAGGACAACCAAATCATTTGGGTTATATGTAGATAAAATGTAACAGCCTAACCCTTGCCATCAGTGGGGATTTGGTTGGTTGGTAAATTGATGGTGCTTGTTGGTTTCTACATATGTGTTATTTCCTTATTATTTAGATGGTTTCAAAGATGGATTATTAATTATTGTTTCATTAAATTGCAGAATATTCAAGACTTTATGTATATTTATATTGATATTGAAAGAAATACTTTTTGGATAGATCTCTATTTACCATAGTATCATAGATTTAAACCCCATAGTACATTGGAGTTAAAACAAATATATAATTTTTGTTTTCACATTTAGCTAGATGATTATTTCACATCCAAATTCATATTTCAAGTAATATTTAATTTTTTTGAATTTATTACAAATCTAGCATACTGCAATGCTTTTCTTTGGAGAAAAATTTGGGTCGATTTTGGTCAATTATCTTTTGTTATACATGTACTTGATGCTCATGTTTGAATGGTACATACTATAGAATGATATCTCCATCTTGGCTCTGGTTGAGTTGATATGTTTTCTGATTGATTGATGTATGATATTTTAAAGTTTTTTTTCCTTATCTTGATATTTTAAAGACATAAAAGGAAAGAAGATTGAAATGGTTTATGATTGTTTAATTAACTAACAGTTATTGCAATACATTAGGAATAGATAATTGGGCGGAAACGTGAAGAATCAAAAAGTTTAAAAGAATTTTTGAAAAATATTTTACACCCCAAATCTTAAACTGTGTAAGAAAGAAACTTATAATTTCAATGTTCTTATTTAGAAATTTTCATTGAATGTTTAAAGTTCCATTTTCTTTTTCTTTCAACTATGTTGAATTTAGTTTTTAGTTATATTTCTAATGTTGGAGAAAATAACTATTTATTTCATGTGTAATTAGATTAGTGATTTCATGTGTTAGGGTTGTGGATTCAGGCATTGAAACAACACCATTATATTTCAAATTTAAAAATGATGGTTTGAGTCCTAGATAGCTTAGAATCCTACTTGTTTTCAAAATAAGGATGCACTCCCATTTGATTCTCACGAATAGGTTGTAATCATGAGGCTCTCGCTCAAGAGTGGACCTTCGCAAAATCTTGTGACGTCTTGTCACAAGCAAAACCATCAAACTGAAAACACATCATTTTTCTCCTTCAAAGAAAAAAAAATTCACATCATGTGAATATGTCCATGTACTCTTACATATTGGTGTACAAAACCATCAACCAAACACAAGTTGACAAAACATGCCTCTTCAAACAACCGACTCTTAAGTCAAATAATAGAGCTCATGTACAAATTTCCATATTTGTTGCATTTAAGTGTGTCTAACATAACTCTACTTTCAACATCTTGCTTCATGCAACATGCACCATACTTTGAATTTGCTAAGAAATTCATGAAACATCAAAATACATGCTAGGCCTTAATTGGATAAGAAATCTAATCATCTGTCAGCAAACCATTTCAATGGCGCTTCTTTTTCTTTCAACTATGTTGAATTTAGTTTTTAGTTATATTTTTAATGTTGGAGAAAATAACTATTTATTTCATGTGTAATTAGATTAGTGATTTCATGTGTTAGGGTTGTGGATTCATGCATTGAAACAACACCATTATATTTCAAATTTAAAAATGATGGTTTGAGTCCTAGGTAGCTTAGAATCCTACTTGTTTTCAAAATAAGGATGCACTCCCATTTGATTCTCACGAATAGTTTGTAATCATGAGGCTCTCACTCAAGAGTGGACCTTCGCAAAATATTTGACGTCTTGTCACAAAAAAAACCATCAAACTTAAAACACAGATCATGCAAGAAACATAGCTCGTTGACATATCATTTTTCTCCTTCAAACAAAAAAAAATTCACATCATGTGAATATGTCCATGCACTCTTACATATTGGTGTACAAAACCATCAACCAAACACAAGTTGACAAAAAATGCCTCTTCAAACAATTGACTCTTAAGTCAAATAATAGAGCTCATGTACAAATTTCCATATTTGTTGCATTTAAGTGTGTCAACATAACTCTACTTTCAACATCCTGCTTCATGCAACATGCACCATACTTTGAATTTGCAAAGAAATTCATGAAACATCAAAATACATGCTAGGCCTTAATTGGATAAGAAATCTAACCATTTGTCAGCAAACCATTTCAATGGCGCTTCTTTTAGTTGCACTTCATCATGTGAATCATATTGACCTTCATCGATTATGAAATCCTCTTTTCCATTCTTCTTTTCATTTTTTATATCCCCTCTTGGATAACCATAATATCTTGAAATGGAGCTAGCCAACTCAAATATAGTATTGCAAATCCCTGGCTAAGTTAGATGAGGATTACATATGGTATTGAATGAGCATTTGGACTCTTTAGATATGCGTACCAATTTTGTTCATATAACACAACAAATAGATGATTTAATTTACAAATGTCACATAGAAGTCATATTTATCTCATGGGCCTTCAACTTAAATTATATAATCATTTGACCCCCAAAAATGTCATTCAATACCTCAAAATGACTCCAAAAGGTTTTAGACCTGAATTCTCCACCCCCTATTAAAATGACCCTACAAGTTGATTCTTTCAGTTTTTTCACTCTATAAGCATCAACGTACGATTATGCATGATGGAGAATCTCTAGCGCTTTCCCTTGTTAATATATTTAATAATATCAATATTTATTTAAAAGTATCAATAGTATTTCGACCATGAGATTTGAACAATGTGATGTCGTCGAAATACTATTGATACTTTTAAATAAATATTGAGATTATTAAATATATTAACAGGGGAAAGCGCTAGATATTCTCCATCATGCATAATCGTATGTTGGATTTGGTGATAATTGTCTCCATATTTTAGCTTTCTGACCCACAAAACATAATTATTTTACAAGGGAGGGAAGGAGGGATGATCACATTGACTTGCTTGATGACATGTCTATGAAGATTAACTACCTCGAGAACTATTTTTTTGCGCAGGGAAAGAGACACATTCCCATATCTGAGCATGAAAATTTTCTTTGATATTGTTAATGCCTTTAGTGTTTACTTCTACAAGTTCTATAGGCAGAGTCTGTAAAGGGCTAGGTAGCCTCTGGATCTCATCTTTTATGAAAGGTGACATATCTAGTAAATGCCCCTGCAGTCAATCTCTGGAATGGATCTAAATATAAGTTCTTCATTTTAATATCCTTTAAAGACAAAAACTTTAAGGTAAACTATGTACATGTTCCATTCATCATGAACACAAACCTCACAAGCCTCCTTGGCTTTGGGGCATTTTCCATGTTTTCCATAACCAAGACCCAAATAATTAGGCCCTTCTTGAAGAACATTTGGCTCAACTATGCCTTGTACATGCTTGCCTTTAAAAACCTTTACTTTCATAGCACATTTTCATCAAAAATTTGGACCTTATTCCTCTAATGTCTCTCAAAAGCACGTACACATTCATTTTCAGAGGAAATTGAAGGTAGAAACCAAAAGATAATTCTTCTAACTAACCTTGACTAAAATGAGCTAAATTGTACTTTGATACGAACTTTATTTAAATTTTCCACCCCACATTAGGCACCAATGATTATAAACTTTAATGGGCTAGCACTAGTTTGTAATCATCATCTCAAAATGACCTAGTAGATGAAAAATTACCATGTTTGTAATCATCGTTTCACACCATCTACATATGACCCTTCTACACATTATATGATTGAATTTATGGTAGGTCATCCCTTCTATCTAGACCATGATTGATTGTGACATTAGGTGAATAAAGGAAATTTGATAAGTAAGGGATCACTATAAGTTTGTCCTCCTCCACCCACTCCATATCCAGTGATTGCCTATTTTTTCTCTTCCAACACTTTATTTTGGAAATTCATTTTGGTAGTTAATTCTACTAATAGTCACAACACACCTGAAAGTCAAAGAAATTGTTATATACACTACTAAACTCAATTAACATTGTTTGTTATTGGACTTTACAATAAAAAAACGTAGAGTTCATTAATGTAGTAGTGTATATGATAATTATATGTATAGTGGTGTGGCTATCGATAAAATTAGCTGCTAATGAATTTCGAGAATAGAAAGTTGGAAGTGGAAAATTGAGAAATCACTAGCTATGGGGCGAATGGAGGAGGACAAACTAGAAACTGTCCTCTGCTTATAAATTGTATTTTATTCACATGTTGTCACAATCATTCATGGGATAGGTAGAGAGGATGACATTCCAAAAATTCATGCATATAATATGTAGAAGGGGTCACATATGAGATGGTGTGAAGTGATGATGATTGACATGGTAAATTTTCATCTGCCAAGTCATTTTTAGATGATGATGACAAACCAATACTAGCCATTTTATGTTTATAATCATTAACAAGAAATATGGGGAAGGAAATTAAAATGTCTCATCATGGAAATTATAAAAATTGTAAGGATGGGGTTATAAGCGTTATGGAAATTCTAAGTGCCAAATTCTAAGGAACAAGCCATATTTGCTTCTCAAAAACTTTATTTGATATAGTCTTAAAAAACCAAGTACAAATTCTAGTAATCCTAGAATCATGCTTTACATAAGGTAAAAATGGGGAACTCGTGACTTGTACTATAGATAAAAAAACATTTACCCTTACCAAAAAATATATGATAAAAATTGACAAACTACATAAGCTTAAGCTTAAGGGGATATAATCCTTCTTGCCTTCCATATAGATAATCAAAATTATTGTTCTAAGTCTCATGTTATTTTATAAACCTTGATTGGAAAGAAAAATAGGAGGGCAGAAATGTAAGAAATATAGAACATACTGGATTTAACAGCCCTAAACTAGATTTTACTCTGAGGTATTGATTTTTTAAAATCTATCTTGTGAATGTCGACCAATAGATATATATCATGGAGGATGAAAGACGAAGATCAGTCGAATCCCATATGGAGGTTCAGGGATCGGAGGATGTTCACGGTATTTAAATATAATCTTAAATCTCCATACATGTGTGTACATATGGAATTGATTTTTTTGTTAACTTTGTGAGCGAAATTAGTTTTTAATAAGTTTCATATATTAATTTTTAGGAGGCAAGAGGAGAAGGCTTTCTACTCCATCCATGGAGCGTGGCCAAGGTTCAACCAGTCGAGGTATGAGTGGTAGCAGGTTGCGGGAAAGGGGTGATATTTATTCCCCCGAAGGCCAATCAACGACTGTTGGTTCTCAACAGGGTCACTGTGGGTCTGGTTCTCAGCAGTGTCATTCTGGGGTTGGTTCTCAGCAGGGTCATGTTGGAGATGATGTTAACCAACAACATCAAGGTTACCATCAATTTCAATATTTTTCATTAAATTTGTACAACTTCTTTTACACGTGTTTTTTCTAATATACGAAATTTTATATATATTGATGCAGAGGCTGGAAATGTTCAAGCCAGTGGTAAAAAAAGACGTAGGGCAGCGCGCTGCATTGAAGAAGAAGGCTGTCAACCCAACACAAATTATCTAGCTGAGATTACTGATATACCATGGGAAACGAACATGGAGGAATGCACCTTACAAAGGTGTGAAAGCCTTCATGCAAAATTGCAAAGAGATCTCGAGGCTTTGCCTCTACCTGCTGAGAGTAGACAAAGCCTCGAAATAGTTACACATTCATTGAGTGCAATGGTAGAAGTGTACAAAAATTTGGGGCCAACGAGTGATTCGTTTGTAGAACTGATGAGAAAGAGAAAAGAAACTGTGATAGGTCCCGATAAATGGCAGGACATAAAACGGAGAGTAAAAAGAGATGATGCTAAGTCAATGTTTAATTATAAGGAAGGGTCAAAAAGAAAAATGTTGAAGGTGCACTATTTCAAGAACCCAGACAAAGCAAAATATTTGTATGATCGACATCTTGCGGCCTTTGGAAGGCTTCCATGGAACGATGAGGTTCCTCTTTATTTTGCTCAAATGTTTTATGCAAATTTTTTTTTTGGGTATGAAGCCCGACTACAATGACCTTCCTTCAGAATTTTTTGGCCAGGGGAGAGGTCGATTATATCAATGTAAGGGTGCTAAGTGAGATGTGGAGTTGCCTCGCCCTGAGCCGCCATTGGTGAGTCGACCGTCTCGAGTCGAAACCCTGCGATCAGAGATGGATGCGACTTCTCAAATAAGTCGTGAAGCAAGAGATGTTATGATCGACAATGTTCATAGAGGATTGAGTGGAGTCGATATTTGCTTAAGTCGACAAAGAGCACGTGAAAATGCACGTGCCAATTTTGTTTATTGTACAGATGAGGAGATTTACAACATGAATGTTGAAGATCTCTGAACATATGCAATAAATTGTCGCAATGGTCTGCAAGACCTAATTTTTCATGAGGAAGAGGGCACCGGAACGGTATGTGTTAGTGACCTTAAGGTTTGAAATTATATTTACATATACATGTGTACAATTTGTAATAAATACATGTGTATGTACATGTATACATTTATTTGTATGTGTACATTAATCTAACAAAATGTATGATTATATGTTAAAACACCATTTGCAGTTCTCAGGCATGATGCGTGATGAAAATGTTAATATTACGTTCGGGACCTCTGGCTCAAACGATGCAGATGGGTCTGCCCATCATGATATGTTGGCACATGTATGTTATTGTTTTTTAAGTGACTCTAAAATAAATAATTGTTGCCACACATGTACATGTATGTATATATATAATTTGATAAAATGTTTTAACAGGTACCAATTCCGTCTGATGTTTTTGGGATGGTGGTACCTTCTTCTTCCTTAGGAGATATACCTTCTACTTCATTGGGAGATGTACAAGTATGGACAAATTTTCACAAGTTTAAAATTTATGTTACCTCAAAAAGTTCCATTAAAAATTGAGATATATAGAGAGAGATCTATATTTTGAGTTATTTAAAATTTTTTGAATTTAGGTTCGTATAGAAGATTTTTTTAATCTGAGGACTTTAGCGACGGAGATAGGAACATCCACAACACTTGAAGAAGTTGTATTTAGTTCCTTTTTTTAATATTATTGTTCAAATAAGTTTATATATGTACACGTGCATTTTCATTTGAAAGTTTTTAATTTATATAAATTATTTATGTATATATATATATTTATATTTAACTGTACATGTATATTGTACAGGTTACCACTGCAAATGTTTCTATGGCAGAACCTGTTGATCAAATGGAGAGGCAACCTTACGAGGTATTGCGTGATTTTCTTGTTATATTTTGTTTTTTACATGAAGTTCTAGATATATATATTCTCATTCATTTTTAAAACTTCAAATTTTAATGTTCAAGTACATGTGCATTGTGTATGTAGGTTTCCTATTTACAGGATAGGGCACTACCAGAGACCCAGACGCAAGATCCTCCATTTGATGGACAAGATTTACAGTAGATTTGATTTGATTTCAAAACTTAGATGGTTTTAAAATTTGTTAAACTTGATACAGTTTGATACTCGAGTGAGATTTACAATTTTTGGACATATTTTATTACAATAAGTTTTTTGGACATATTTTTGGACATATGTTAAATGTTTTTGTTGGATAGTTGTATTATAATTGGCATGGAATGTGATATTTAATGTTAAATGTTTTTTTTAGATAGTTGAATTATAATTGGCATGGCATCTGAAGTTTTTAAAACTACATGAATGATAGAATGTGAACCTACATTTGCACATGTGGTAAATTGAAATGTTACTTGTAACAAAACAATCCCCATTGATTTCATTACAATATATGTTGATTTCTGATTTGATATAATTGCATGTATGATGGTACATTACTTGTAAAGTCATTGGATTAATAGTGTTCATTGATTTCAGTGTAAGCGCAAAAAATTATTGACAATGTAGAACGATTTTTGGGTTATAATAATTAAACCTAATAATATTGGAGAGCAAGAGAGACTTGAGGTATGGTGTTTACTACAAGAGTTCGAGCTAAATATTTAAATGGTTTACCTATGTGTTGATTTCTGATTTGATATAATTGCATGTATGATGGTACATTACTTGTAAAGTCATTGGATTAATAGTGCTCATTGATTTCAGTGTAAGCGGAAAAAATTATTGACAATGTAGAACGATTTTTGTGTTATAATAATTAAACCTAATAATATTGGAGAGCAAGAGAGACTTGAGGTATGGTCTTTACTACAAGAGTTCGAGATAAATATTTAAATGGTTTATGATTGATGATTTATACTTTCTTTTTAATATAATCGATACGGAAAGATGACAAAACTAATAAGGGTCACAATAAGAATAGAAGTTCATAAAATAGTTTAATATTGATCACAAGAATTAAGAGAATGTCTCGGTCCATCATTGGTATGGCTTGTGCTGCAACCATGAAGTCTCATCCCAACACCATAGAATGATCATCCATGTCAATGACTCTTAAGTCTATCTTTCCAAACCATGACCCTACTCTCACATGTGTGCCTTTCATGACACTAGTCACTGCTTTCATCCTCGAATTGACTGCCTTGAAAGCACTCAACTCTTTCTCAATGCTAGCCTTCCTATTTCTAAGATATGAAGCTGCCTTTCGACTTAGGAAACTATGGGTAGCTCCCGTGTCTATCAAAGCAGAGAAATTTTTCCCATGTACGGTTGTAGACATGAATCTCAAGTCCAAGGAACTTTCATCATCATTCCTTCTCCTTGTCTTGCGCCTTACTTCTGCAATCTTCTTCAAAATTTACTCTTCCAATATGTCTTTCGAACTAGCCCTTGGCTTAACAGTCCTTTTCACATATCTCTTCTCATGAAGCTCCATAGAACAATCCGATCCTGGGTCTGCTTGAATTGGTTCAAGCTCTTTCCTTTTCGAATTCTGTCTAATTGCTCCAATGTCTTGACTTTAGCTTGCAACGTGGTGCTTCTTTCCTTCAAGTGAGCCCTTTCCATAAAGAGTTCTTGAAGTCTTTGTTCACCTTGTCGTATCTCCATGTCAAGCTTTTCAATTTCAGCAGTTTGTCCAGATAGTCCATCCTTGGAATTTCTTGGGTGAAAAACCAAGTAGGTTGAACCAACTTTGGTCTAGTGCATTGGAATTCATTAAAGAATCGGTCATTGGCGCTGCTTCAAGCTAGGAGTGAGCATCGTCACCAACCTACATTGAATATTTTACACTCCCTAGGGTGAATGATACTTTAAATTGATTGACAATCTAAGACTTTCTAATTTTTCCGAATGCCAAATGATCTTACAAAGTTAGTATTTATAATATCCTAGTAGGTCATTCGGTGACAACTTTTACCGGAAACTTGAAACAACTTTGGCATGTGATATTTAATTTGTTGAATGTTTTTGTTGGATAGTTGAATTATAATTGGCATGACATGTGAAATTTTTAAAACTCGAGTTTTGGATGGTTTCAATCTACATTTTGCATGTGATATTTAATGAACTTTAAATGTTTAATGTTTTAATGTTGCACAATATATAATCAAAAGGGTTTTAAAACTTAAATTTTTGGATGGTTTCAACCTACATTTTCACATATGGTAAATTGAAATTATGTTACTTGTAACAATACAATCCCCATTGATTTCGTTGTATATGTTGATTTCTAATTTGATATAATTGCATGTATGATGGTACATTACTTGTAAAGACATTGGATTAATAGTGTTCATTGATTTTAGTGTAAGCGCAAAAAAATATTGACAATGTAGAACAATTTTTGTGTTATAATAATTAAACCTAATAATATTGGAGAGCAAGAGAGATAAGGTATGGTGTTTACTACAAGAGTTCGAGCAGGTCATTCGGTGGCAACTTTTACTGGAAACTTGAAACAAAGAGAATCTATCTTTGGCTAGGACATCATGTAAGATGCCTGACATAAACAGTAAAATTGTACTTGAAAGCTGAGATTCGGGCAAGTGGGGAAAACCACTTGTTATCTCGTCCCTTGGAGGCTAGGCCATATGGGGACCGAATCTGACCTTACAAAATAAAGTGAAATAATTTGTACCATATGGTCGGAGAACATATACAAGAACAATTAATATACAAGAACAATTAATTTATCCAATATTGGATATATATATATCCAATAAATATAACATTTTTAATCAATGCACATGTATAGAAAAACTACTTTCAGTTGATACTAGAGCACATGCTTGCATCCAAACAATTTGTAACATGTGCAAACCACAAATAACATAAGCAGCTCAATTTTTAGTTGAGTACTGGAAGTTCTAAAACATATTTAATCCAAAGATAATAAATTGTTGGACACTTCACTCAAAAAAATTCTAATGGAATTCCATCCTCAATAATCCATTCATGATCAGATTTTGACATTTTCCATTTCTTAATTTTTGATTTTTTCTTTGATTGAACTTCTATCAACTTTATGCGTGCCGCACACACCAAGTGACTATATTGACAACTTATGGAATCAGGTTCATAGTCTTCAAAGTAAACAAAGTCTCCACTTTGACGAGTTTGTTTGAAAAAATAACCTTTCAATATAATAGACCCTCTGTCATACCGAAATCCGTGATCATTATAGTCTTGTAATAATTTCATTTTTCGTTCAGTGCAACGCATCAAATAATACTTCACATTTTCATCATTGTCAATAGGTGCAATTATAGCAAAAACATCTCCTGCACAATAAAATAAATTTAACATTTAATTATGCATATTTAAATTTATTTGTAGATCTTTAAATCATTAGAAAGTAATTCAAATGTTACCTTCTCTAACAAGATCATAAACTCGATCACCATCGGATGATATTGTAGTTTCCTCTGATTGCATTTCTTCAAACATTGCAACAGACATTTTTCCCTTTGTATTTAGCTCTGTATGTTTCCAATCGTTCACATACATTTTGTTTTCACAGACGTCATTGGATTTTGTGTTGTCTATGCAAATATCACAAAAACAAGAATATTTTCTTTTATCCAATGCAAACACATTTGTGGACAATTTTGTTTGAATTGAATGCAATTTTCGAGTCCCTTTTATTGTTCCAACTTCATTTCCAATTGATCTATTTACGTCTCCGATTCCAATATGCTAGAAAAACCTTTATATGGAAAATTAGAAAAAGAATTTGTAAATATGATATCAAAATACAATTAAAAATAATCATTGCATGATAAATGTACAATGTTTAAAATTAGATTTCCAATATAAATTAAATTGAATGTACCTTCGCACTTCTCTTAATGGGTTAATCTCATGGCTTAGAGAAGTTTTGCACCATTGAACAACTTCTTCAGCGTTCACAAGTCGGCGTGCAAAGTGGTTCATTTGATATCTTCGAAGTACTCGTTTTATGCACGCCCCTGCACCGTCATGTTCTCCTTTTCCATGGCCAGTCTCAAAGAAATTCCAACAATGTTTAATGCAGGTTTTCTTATGAAGACAACACAACCAAAAAAATGATCGTGCAGATTTGAATTGACCTGCGCATCCGTCTGACCATATCCAATGTTCATTGAATGTTATTCCACGATTTTTCAATGAATCATAAATTCTTCCAAAACAATGTTGTACAAAAAATGTATCATGTGTACGATCGTCACTGATATAAAAGTGATATTCTTTAATGATATGTTGATTTTCACTCGTGCTTTCTATATGATCGACATTTTGTTCAGCATGTCTATATAGAATATGGACGAGCATGGAGACTTGGTCAGAGTGATAGTATTCACTCTGAATTTCTTTTTATGGAACAAATGTGTAGTTTTCTGCAAAATCAATCACTGACAAAATGGTCCCTGGTGGAAAAACTTCACGAGATTTTTTGAATTGCAAGTCTTGCCATCGAGCTCTATGTGAATGCTTAGCGTATTTGTAAATTTCTGCTTCAAACTTTCTCAAAAAGTCTATCAGAAAAATTTCGTCTTCTCGTAATTCGATTCTTTTAACACTATCTGCACCTTGAATCGATGTACTGATATATTCATATCTCTTCCATTTAACTTTCATGTTGGACAATGATTGATCATTTATATCAATACGATATTTGTTTCGAAATTTCGTCAAAGTTCCACAATCATCGCATTTTTTACCACCAACACATTTCTTTGTGTAAAATAGTTCATCGCTTTCTCTTTCACATAGAATTTGAGATATGAATTCAAGGATAGTGGAAGGAGGAGGTGAATCCTTCCATAATGCTCTACCGAAATCAAGGAATGTGTCATAATATAACTCAAATTCCACATGATAACGGCAACAACAAGTGTCGCGTACGGTGATAGGTTTTACATACCATGGTTTTTGTTGAACAAAAGCACTGAGTGAAACATGAATTTGACGATTCTCTTTTTTGAACTTGTTGAATAACTCTATTTGAGTGGTTTCCAAGAGATGTTTTTCATGTTCTTCGTATTGATTTCATGCTATTCTTCTTCGCATCACATGTCTTGCAGTCGGTGAAACACGCGAATTGTTCTTCCAATATTCATATATTATTTTTTTAGCATCTTCTCCAAGTCTATCTTTGTATGGTTGCCTACAAATAGCTCTCCAACAAGCGAGTTCATCATTTACATCTATTTGCAGTCGAAATTTTCGATGTTTGTACAGAGTTTTTCGCGAGGTTCCCAGTGCTCGTGCCATAGATGTTAGATTCAAACGATTCTCTTGAGTACTTGGTGAAACCATTTCCATTTGTATTCCTCTACGTATATTTGAAACATATTTATCTCTAGATCTCTTAATTGACTCTATAGCACTACTCATATTTTTTATCACCTCCTCTTTCATTTTTTTATCTTTGGTTGATTTTCGAATACCCAATAGTGTCGTCGCTTGTTTTAATTTCCTTGATGATAGGAGACCTTTCAACATTTGAGCTTGAACTGTCACTTGCTCATTTTTGAAACACTTTTCAAAAATTCTATCGACACGATATCGTATAACATGGTTAGGTTTATTTATCTCCATATGTGTGAGTGTCGACATTTTCTAACATCTCATTATCGATAGTGATTTCATCTGTACATATTCGAAAAAATAGTACATATTCAATAAATAACTAAATTAATAAATACGTCAATAAATATTAGGAAAATTTTAAATATATCAATAGATCATAATATTTACATTTACATACCCGATTCAATTTCTGCTTGAGGTTGATTTTCTTCTTCAATATTTTGAGGAGTATCTCTGTCTGTTTACATTAAACAAAATATTTTCAAACTAGTTCATCAAATAAAAATTAAGCTTCACATTTTACATTGGGAAAACTTTAAAAATATATTAATAGATCATAATATTTACATTTACATACCTGCTTCAATTTCTGCTTGAGGTTGATTTTCTTCTTCAATATTTTGAGGAATATCTCTGTCTGTTTACATCAAACAAAATATTTTTCAAACTAGTTCATCAAATAAAAATTCAGTTTCACATTTTACATTAGAAAAATTTTAAATATATATCAATAGATCATGTAATATTTACATTTACATACCTGCT
This sequence comes from Pinus albicaulis, assembly GCA_034641835.2. NCBI lineage: Eukaryota > Viridiplantae > Streptophyta > Pinopsida > Pinales > Pinaceae > Pinus > Pinus albicaulis. Next base: position 11,271,677 of record CM076577.1, read on the forward strand.
TCAATTTCTGCTTGAGGTTGATTTTCCTCTTCAATATTTGAGAGGGCTTCTAACTTTATTTTGCGATATTGTCTTGTCTCTTCTCTACATTCCTCGGGGTCTCTTTTTCAATCATATTTTCTCACACAAGTTCTTAGATTTCCCATGATAATAGGGTATGAGGTTCAAAAAATTTCCTTCAAAAAATTAGACAATAACTCAATTACAAAAAATAACACAAAAGATTTAATTTAAAAAAATCTTTTGTAAAAAATATGTAATCCAATCCAAAACACACACTTTAAAAAACACAAAACACGTACTTCAGCACAAAACACGTACATACCTCCAAGAAAAATCACACCGCCTCCAAGAAATGTCTTCCAAAAAAATTCTTTAAATCCAAAATTTGAAGAAAAGTTTTTGAACAAAGAAGCTCAAAAGATTTATTTCAACACAAAACACGTACATACCTCCAAGAAAAATCACGCCAGCTCCAAAAAATGTCTTCCAAAAAAGTTCTTTAAACCCAAACTTTGAAGAAAAGTTTTTGAACTCAAACCAAGTTGTAAAATGAAATGACTTATATATATATATATAGATATATATATATATATCTATATATATATATATATATATATATATATATATATATAGTATTCATATGTTATTCTCTCTCTCTCTCTCACACACACACACACATAGACATACATATATATAAAGTATGAAAATCAGAGTTTACTTCTGACATCTTATATTTTCTTCACTCCCATTCTAAAAATCCAAAATTTTTTTGCATCTCACTTTCTTTTTTAGAAAAATAAGGTTAGCTATATACTTTTTGCATTTATGCAACTATCATGACATTTTGCAGCTCATATGAACAAGACATTTTGACAGAAGTAGCTGAAGACAAGATTGAAGATCATACTAAAGAATGTGCTCAAGAACACCTTAGGAATCAAGACAAAGAAGAAGCAATAAATTTTAGCTATATCCAAGGTATGATACAAATTTTTTAAAATAATAAGGTTTAAAACATCTATATATATATAAATTAGATGATCATATACTACCAGCTCAAAATGTCATCTTTAAAACTGATTATGCCAAAAAAAATCTAAATCTCATGATTCTTCATTGAACTCACATCATAATCTCCTCAAAGATCAAATATTATCGCATCCATTAATAATTCAACACTCATGTCTCATACTGAAATCTCACTTATGCTGAAACACTCACTCACGTTCCTAAACCCTTGCTCATTCACTTCTTACTTTCACGTCTCTACAGTTTCATGACATAACTCCTCCATGTTTTCAAGCTCAGAGTAAAACCCTCAATTCATCTAGTCAGGAAGAGACATTCTTGAATGTAAAACACTCGGAAAAAATATGGGTTTGATTGTAAGAACAAAGCTCGTAGGAAAGAAATTCATGGAGGGATATCTGCAAGTAAAGTTGATACTGCAAAAGGAACATTGGCTTAAATTGATAGAGAAATTTGGTGGGTTTGAAGTCATGAAATATTTTTCAAGAGGCTTCAACGAAGTAGAGGTCGAAATCGATGACATCAAATTTTCAGTCACAGAATCCTTGGTGGCATAGGAAACCAGACTTCCAAAGATAAGTGAAAGATGGTTCAAAAATAGGGGAATCAATGGAGAAGAATGGAAAGTCTTCTTGAAAAACCCAGGTATGGACACACATTTTTTCAAGAAGGGAATTCCTAGCACAACCCTTAACGGTAAATGGAGAAACATTATTTTGATAATTCAGAATTTTATTACACGTGAACGAGGCTTTGGTTGTATGTTCTTCTATCATGCTAGGTTATTGATGAATGTTCTAGAAGAGAAAGAGATAAACCTTCCATATTTTTTGCTGAATAGTCTAAGGAAGATGGAAAGGATGGTTCAGAAGAGGATTCAGCTCATAGATAACAACATTCATCATCATGCATTGATAAAAATCCTCATTCACTTTCATTAAAAGAGCATAGGAGATACTTGGGAAGATTTCTTAACCAGAAATCATTTTCTAGAAAAAAGAAGAAAAGTAGCCTAGTGATAACAAAGGAAAAATAGGCAGAAAGAGAAAAGTTGAGAAAATTTATGTGGATGAACAACCACCTCAAAGGAAATTAGAAGATGAAACGCCTATTTCACACTTTTTTGAAAAGGCTATGAAACAAATCAATAAAAAGAGAGGAAGAAAAATGAAAGAAAAAGGCGTAGTAATACACACATAAAAATCATAAACTTAGAACATTCTATACCTAGTAAGAAGGTCCTAAAACCTTTGCAAAGGAGCCAAAATCCACTCCCAGATGTTACAAAAACTATTGATATAGAAGAAAATCTTGAGTTACCATCACCTATTATTTCTTCTCCCATATAGGATCCAAGTAGAAGAAGTCCAGATATTGACCTTGTCCAGCAAGAGATCTATGATTACATCGAATATTTGGAAAGAATAATGCAGAAAATATATCAAACATTGATCAACAGTCTTCTAGTCCACAAGAACCTCTAGTGAATACTTTAAAGAAATAAATTTTTGAGCTCTAGATACTAAATATGCATATAAAGCAAGGAAAATGAAGCTCTGAAGATTAAAAACGAAATTGATAAAACCATCAATGAAAATACTCTTATATATATGGGGTGATTGTTCAAAAATAACAAGAAATTGAAAAAGAGGAATAGATACCTAAAAAGAAAGATCATAAATTTGAACTACAAATTTATGATGAAGAAACCGAGGTTAGCAGTGACTTCAAAGATAGGAAGGAAGATGAATTTAGATGTCCTAGAAAAAGTTTTAAAGCATATGTAGTAATGAGGTGAAGACTCACAATTTTGAAATTTCATAAGGACATGCAATGGTCTGTTAGTGGGGGTATGTTGAGCCTTAAGACTATCTCTATTTTTGACATCTATCTCACTACTTTTCCTTCCTTTTTGACATAATCCGTAAGCTCAATATTTCTTAATTGATAATTTTTTTGTCTGAGAAGACATTTGAATGATATATATTTTATATTTCTATGCATGTTATTATTTGAATGAATTTTGTATTTAGATACACAATTCATGAAATTTTGTAGCTAATATTTGTTTATGCAACTACCGACATTGTATGACAGGTTCTAAAGATGAGGGAGAGGAGCGAAGGTCATGGGTAGTTTGGGAATGACCCACACATGGATTTTTTCCTTCTTGGTTGTCCAAAATCGAGAGAAATAACACCTAAAATCATGGTTAAAGGATTACTTAAACAAAGGGAAAAGACTAGCGAACGAGAAGTTGGAAGCTTCACAATTTTCTCTCCACGTCGAAAATCGTGAAAGCTATGAAGACCGCAATCCTATTTAGAACTCTACTTCTAATTTCATTAATATTTTTAGACGATATCATATCAAAAAATTGAACTTAATTTGTTATAAATACAGGGTTGTTTTAACCGGAGATAAGCTTATTTTTTTGTAATACAGTCACATAGTAAAACTGTATTTTTATTCATGCATGGAGAAGGTGTGTTCAAGATCATTGATGCATAATTAGTCACAAGTGATTATTCAAGTCATTTTGTTCTAGTGGTCCCTTGCACAGAAGAGGTTTTGTATCTTAAATTTCTGGTGTTTTCTAGTTTAATTCTTACATTATCGCATAAGTTAATTGCTGAGTTTTTAATAATTTAAATACTGTGTCTTTCGCATAGTTGAATGCTCCAATTTTTTTGATTTCCTAAATTATCTTAATGTTATAATTTTTTTTAACATATGGAATGAAATATTTGTCACATTATTTTACACAGTAATCACATATTTCATATCAGATAAGAATTTTTAGCTGCACACAGTAGGAAGAATACTCTGTTTTATTTCTTTATTTCAATCTGTATTTCGATTTACGAAGTATAGTCATTTGGAATGAATATTGTTAGGTTTAATACTTCCATTTCATCGATCTTATTATAAAATGATTTGTTTCATTAGTGAATAGAATTAGAGTTAATTCAATACTTTGTTTTCATAAGAATTACTTTAGACATATGTTTTCATTTGGTAGATAGAGTGAAATTTTTTATACATTTTTTGATAAGACTTAGACATAGTTTGGATTGATGCTTTGTTTAGATTTAGAAATTATTTAAGTAGATACTTTAATTTTTTAATGAAATAGATCTATAAGTAGTCTAGATATATGCTTTAAAGATAATTGTTAGCATAGGAATAGTCTAAGATTGATCACTTAAGTTGGTTTCCTTTTATGCAAAATAGTCTTGTCATAGATCAATTTTCTTTCTTTAATTTACATTTTGTTTTCTTCATTATTGTAACTTTCATTTTTCAGTCATTAGAATATTTTCTTTAGAATGATTTATATGTCAATTTCCTTCTTAGATTAACATTAAACATGTCCTTTTCTTCCTTCTTATGTTTATTATTCAAGCATTAAAATTATTCTGGATGCAATTACTTTCTTGATTTTAAATTTCACTTATATAAAATCTCTAAATACAAAAAAGATTGAAGTTTCATTCCTATTTCTCTTAAAATCAATTTTTCATCTCTTCCAAAAGTACAATTCTCATCATAGGCTTTGATATCTAAGTTTAGTGCCTTTAATCCTTCGCAATCAAGACATCTCTCGATAAAAGTTCTTGATACCTGTACATCTAGTAGCCAACAATAATCCACTGCAAATTGTGTCATAGATCCATGCCTCGGAATGAGGGTTTTGATCCTATGAGGCAAGAGTAACTTCGGTGGTTAGGGGTAACTACCTCCCCCTTATGTCGTGTCACTTGTTCCTAGTTCCTCCCTTTGCAATGATGGTTTGAGCTCTGCATCTACTACTGAGCTATAATAACTCTTACACCCATTATCTTTCCAATTTCATATTAAGAAGGTAATTGTAATTGGTTTCATCACTCTTGTTCTAGCTATGTTTGCTTCTATTTGGTCATTGTTTTCTAACTAAAATTTAATGTAAATAATGGCAAGTTTGGAAGCATTCCTCTCAGTTTGGTGGATCTAGCTTAGTTGTGATCCTCTCTAGTGAGGGTTTGGCCCTACAAGGATTCATGCCACAACAATGAAGTTGTAGTGAGGGTTTACAATTGTTGGCATGCCATTGGCAGGGCTACAAGGTATTCAATTCACTACTATATTACCTATGGTTAATTACCTCACAATATTGCAATTTTAACACCCCTCATTCCATGCCCCTCACCCCCCTTTTATAACAAATTTTGCAGACACTGTTCAACGAACCTGGGTCATGGGTTCTAGGTTGAGCTACTTGACTTATATGCTTGGATTTTATTCGAGTTCTTGAAAACCACCTCGTTTTTTCTTTTTAATTAATAACATATAATTTCTAGCGAGTGTGACTGCAATTCTTATCATGGAAATGAAATGAATTTTTTTTATCACTGAAATATACCCTTTAAAAAGTTTACCTATTACGGACGAGCATATATGATAGCCGATATCAAATCAAGGTGTTGAAAAATGTTCATGTTGATATTTAGCTCCTTGTCAATGGATGGATATATTGTGTTATCTACAAATCGAATGGGGTAAACAATATTCCCGTACGGTTTCATTTCTTTATGTATTTCCTCAAACGAAAATAGATTCTATAGATTTGCTAAAATTGGAAAATAAATGGTTGCATGGAATATGATAAAAATTAATTCATTCACCTGTTAGTCCACGTTTTTCTTTTGTCTTAATTATCTAGCAATTATTACTCATTTTTGTTTGGATGTGTATTTTTTTCCCATTTTAGTTTTAGTGCATCAAAACGGCTTATTACCATTTATTAGAAAATTATATATTATGGAGCAATGCAACATATAAAATATGCAGAAAATACAAGCACACAGAACACATAAAACCAGAGAGACACAGATATATGTGGTTCACCCAGTTTGGGCTACGTCCACCCCGAACAGCCAGTCCTTCCTTTCTATTATCCAGCAAAAATGAAGAGACAAAATGTACAGCAGATCCGCTGTAATATCCTTTGTTCTCTCTCACAGTCTCCCTCTCTGTTTCTCGCTCCGAGAATACACATATTCAATGCACAGCCACAATACAATGCCCTCATAAAAGCGAGGGGTTGCCTTCTAGGGAAAAAACCCTAATCTAAACATAACTTCTACCGTCAGATCATTTTCCTAATGAACGACCCAGATTGACTAGAAATTACTATACTTTTAGAAGGCAGCGATTAATTACGGGCGGTAAGGTATAGGGGTCCAATGTTGTGATACAAAGTAAACAAGATAATCAGGCTCCACACCTAACAATCTCCCACTTGGAGACTGATTGTAGCAACTCCACCGCTGCTTCATTTGCTGGAAAATGACTCCTCTTTGGACCTGGCTATTCCTCATATTCATCGTCATCCTTGAAGACCAATTGAAACTGAGCACATTCTCAGTTTCTCCCTAGTTACAAATTTTGTTAGCATATCTGCAGGATTCTGGCTAGTGTGTATCTTTTCCAGCTTCAACTCTCCATCTTCCAATACTGACCGTATGAAATGGTACTTGAGATGTATGTGTTTAGTCTTGGAATGAAATGTTGAGTTCTTTGCAAGATGAATATCACTTTGGCTATCACTGTTAGTGTGCCCATATCATGCTTCTTACCCAATTCATCCATAAACCTTTGTAACCAAATCATTTCTTTACTAGCCTCTGTAGCAGCAACATACTCAGCTTCTGTTGTTCAAAGTGCAACAACACTTTGGATTTTTCAAACCCAACTGACAGCTGTTCCACCTACAGTAAATACATATCCTGTAGTGCTCCTCCTGTTATCTCTGTCACCTGCCATATCTGCATCAACATATCCCTGTAGAGCAATGTTTGAACCACCAAAGCATAATGCTTGATTTGTGGTACCTCTCAAATATCCGAGAATCCATTTTACTGCCATCCAATGTTCTTTTCCTGGATTGTTCATATACCTGCTTACAACTCCCACTGCATGTGCAATATCAGGCCTTGTGCAGACCATTGCATACATTAAACTTCCAACTGCAGATGCATATGGAACTTTAGACATATAATCCATGTCTTCTTGGGTCTTTGGGAACATCTCCTTACTAAGTTTGAAATGGCTAGCAAAAGGTGTACTAACTGGTTTTTCATTCTGCATATTAAATCTTTTCAACACCTTTTCTATGTACTCATTCTGAGACAGTGTTAATTTGCGATTTTTTCTGTCTCTAGTTATCCTCATACCAAGGATTTGTTTTGCAGCTCCCAAATCCTTCATTGCAAATGAATTTGCCAATTTTCTTTTGAGCACATTTATTTCCTGCATGTTAGACCCTGCAACAAGCATGTCATCTACATACAATAACAATATAATATAACTGCCATCATTTTTCCATTTTAGATAAACACAATGATCAAAGTGACATCTAGTATAACCTTGTTCGGACATAAACTTGTCAAATTTTAGATACCATTGCCTTGGAGCCTATTTTAAGCCATACAAGCTCTTCTTTAACCTGCACACCGATTTTTCTTTCCCTTTTACCTCATATCCTTCTGGTTGCTGCATGTATATCTCTTCCTCCAAATCTCCATGGAGAAATGTTGCCTTTACATCTAACTGTTCAAGATGTAAATATTCCGCTGCTACAAGACTTGAGATAGTTCTGATTGAATTCATTTTAAAAACATGAGAAAATATTTCATCAAAATCAATACCTTTCTTTTGTGCAAACCCTTTCACCACAATTCTAGCTTTGTACCTTTGTTTTCCTCCATCTTCTTCCTTCAGCCTGTAAACCCATTTATTCTGCAATGCAGTTTTACCTGCAGGTAACCTGACTAAGTCCCAATTCTGGTTATGCATTAAGGAGTCCATCTCCTCTTCCATGGCTAGCTCCCACTTCTTCCTGCTTTCAACCTGCATTGCTTCTTCATAAAATTTAGGTTCACCAAAATCAGTCAGCAATAAATAGTTTAATGAAGGAGAGCATCGTTCAAGGGGTCTACTTATCCTGGTAGATCTTATAACACCACTTTCAGGTGTTTGAGGTGCCTGTTGCTGTTGTGGTGGTTGTTGCTGCTATGGTCGCTGATTATTATTATTTTTAGGCACCTTTACTTTTTCAGATATCTCATCAAGAACTGCGTATTCCTTGCTTTCTTTTTCCTGTTTCTTTTCCTGTAGCTGATTCTTATACAAGACCTTTTCAGTGAATATTACATCTCTGCTCCTAATGATTTTGTGATTTTCATAATCATATAGGTGATAACCAAAATCATTAGCACCATATCCAATAAAGGTACATTTCTTTGATTTTTCAACAAGCTTTGTTTTGTTTTCTTTATTAATATGGACAAAGGCCTCACAACCAAAAGGCTTTAAAAAAGAGTAGTTTACCTTTTTACCTGTCCATGCTTCCTCTGGAATACCATCATCCAAGGAACTTGAAGGCCCTTTTTTTATTAGATAAACAACAGTATCTACAGCATCTGCCCAAAATTGTAAAGGCCATCCTGCATGCAATCTCATGCACCTTGCACGCTCCATGATTGTTCTGTTCATCCTTTCTAACACACCATTTTCTTGTGGTGTTCTTGGAACTGTCTTCTCTCTACGAATTCCATGCTCTGAATAGTACCTATCAAAATCTTTGCTACAATATTCACCTCCATTGTCTGATCTGAGACACTTCAACTTCTTTCCTGTCTCAATCTCAACCAAAGCTTTCCATTTCTTGAAAGTATCAAATACATCATATTTATTCTGAATACAATAAATCCATGTTTTTCTAGTTGCATCATCAATAAAAGTAACATAATAACGAGAGCCACCAAGAGATTATACCTGAGTAGGTCCCCATACATCTGTATGCACAAGCTCCAATTTTTCGCTCTTCTTTTCTTTCCCAACTCTAAGAAATCCGACTCTCTTTTGTTTTCCATAAATGCAATTCTCACAGGAATCCAAATCAACATTCTTCAAACCTGGCAACAAATTTCTTGATTGAAGAATATTCATTCCCTTCTCACTCATGTGTCCAAGCCTATGATGCCATAATGCTGCATCTGCTCCTTTGGAAGTTAAAGCATTAACAAAGTTAGAAATACCATTGCATAAATACAATGTACCAACCTTTTCACCTTTTTCTATTACCAGCGCTCCTCTGGTGACCTTCCAAGTTTTATCTGTGAAAGTTGTCACACAACCTTCACTGCCTAACTGCCCTGTTGAAATCAGATTTTTCTTCAAATCTGGAACATGCCTTACCTCCTTTAGTAGCCATTGGTTTCCATTCCGTTGTTTTACAAGAACTTTACCCATTCCAACAATTTTACAGGGTTTATCATCACCCAAACGAACTTGTCCAAAATCTCCTTGAACATAGTCGTGAAAATATTTCTTATCAGGTGTGGCATGGAATGAAGCCCCTGAATCTACAACCCAAGAATCATTAACATTTTCGAAATAAAGAATCAAAGCATCTTGTAACACATCACCTGTCACATTTGGTTCATGATTGTTTTCTTGCTGTGTGTCTCCTTCTTTTCCCTTCCGAGATCTACAGTCTTTCTTTAGGTGTCCTTTCTTTCTGCAATTCTAGTACACTATCCCCGATCTGGACTTGGATCTGCCTTTCCTTGATTTACTGCGATATCCCGAGCTCTTTCCTCTTTCCATTCTTCTTCCCCTAGACTCTGCACTCAAAGCATTACCTGATGTCTCACCAAAGCTTTTCCGTCACATTTCCTCGCTAAGGATAACACCAACAACATCATCAAACTTTAAAGTACTAGATCCAGAGACAAAGTTACTAATGGCCATTACTAAACCATTCCAACTCTCTGGCAATGAGCACAAGAATAACAGAGCTCTAACTTCATCATAAAATTTTACCCCTACAGAACTTAACTGACTGGTAACTGTATTAAATTCATTTAAATGGTCTACAACAGATCCACCTTTGAACATCTTCATATTAAATAGTCGTTTCATAAGAAATACCTTGTTTGAGGCCGAGGGTTTTTCATATAGTTTCACCAACGTCTGCATCAAACCCTCTATTGTTGTTTCCTTTGAAATATTGAAGGCTACTGACGCCGCAAGACACAACCGTACTGTTCCGAGTGCCTTTCTATCGAGAATGTTCCATTGCACGTCTGTCATGGCTGTCGGCTTGTTTGTTTTTCCACTCAATGGTAGGTACAGATCTTTTTGATACAGATAATATTCCATCTGCATCTTCCACAGTGGGAAGTTTTGGCCATTAAATTTCTTGACCCTAAACTTACCATCATCCGGCATTGCTCCCACTCGAACTAGGAACCCTTCTTTCCTACGAGTTTATCAGCCAAATATACCTTCGTCTTTGATACCAGTTGTTAGAAAATTATATATTATGGAGCAATGAAACATATAAAATATGCGGAAAATACAAGCACACAAAACACATAAAACAAGAGAGACACAGATATATGTGGTTCACCCAGTTTGGGCTATGCCCACCCCGAACAGCTAGTCCTTCCTTTCTATTATCCAGCAAAAATGAAGAGACAAAACCTACAACAGATCCACTGTAATATCCTCTGTTCTCTCTCACAGTCTCCCTCTCTGTTTCTCGCTCCGAGAATACACATATTCAATGCACAGCCACAATACAATTCCCTCATAAAAGCGAGGGGTTGGCTTTTAGGGCAAAAACCTTAATCTAAACATAACTTCTACCGTCGGATCATTTGCCTAACGAACGGCCCATATTGACTAGAAATTACTATACTTTTATAAGGGAATTTTACATCTGCTTTTAGCTTCGAGGGCGCTGCCCCCGAAAACCCCCGCCAGGGGGGGGCTCCGAAAAGCGCTGCCGGCCCCCCTGGACCCCCCACGGCAGCGATTAATTACGGGCGGCAAGGTACAAGGGCCCAATGTTGTGATACAAAGTAAACAAGATAATCAGGCTCCACACCCAACACTGTTGCGGTTTATAGCTCTTCTATAACGTCCAAGTTCTAACAACTTACTTTGATTACCCTTCATATCTAGTTTTCTTAATGGTTTTCGATGAGTTAGCCTAGTAAGCAACTAGAGTTCCTTGAGGGTTTCGTAGGTTTTTAGCTTGTGGCTGCTTGTAATTTAAAGTTAGTCTTTCTTTTTAATTTTTAAGTTCTATAACTATGAAAACCCTACGATTACTTTGAATATTTTCCTATCAATATTTGTTTCCAATTGGTACTCATTACAGCCTTTCGCCAGGAACATGTTTATATTTCATGTGCTTTATATGGTATATTTTTTGCTTTAATCTCCGTAGAAGAAAATTGTAGTTTTTCATGTAAAGAATATGGTTTTTCGATGAATATTTATTTATTTATATGTATATTGTCATGGTTTATTCTATTCTCTTTGTACGTGTATGGTTTAATTCTTTTGAGTGTCAAATGTTTCGCTTTAATTGGAAAATATAGAAAGTTTTACGACATTTCTACAAGAATAGTTCTGCTAATATTTTCTTTTTTCTAATTTGAATGTCTCATTCTCTAAGAAACTCTAAAAGACCTCAGTTTTCCATATTTTATATTTATTATTAACACTAAATTCTATGTTCTCATATAATTTTTTGCAACAAATGTTCCTATTTTCCATTTTAGTTCACTTTAGCTATTGTGTGTTTATATTCCTATGCATATAATTATGAGTTTCTCCAAGTAGTTACAGTACAAGATACATTTATACTAGATGTATTTACTTTAAAATAAATTCACTGTTTACATTCCGCTCTTATTAATTCTGTTATTGTGTCATAATTGGCCTGAAATTTTTCTTTAGTGAGACCTATTCCTAAGACTCACTCAATTATTCAATTCCTCTTTCAGTACAAATCCAGAACCATTCTGGGCTAATATTAAGTAGTTTGGCCTTCAAATAACCTAGTTCAGCAATTCTTCTATACAGTAAACTACAATAAGTCTCAAAAACATAGAATGAACATATATTATCATAATAAATATTACTAGCATGCATGACACAAAAATTAATTCATAATAGATACTAGTTGAATTCTTATCTTTATTCATTATCTCGTTCAACAACAAAATCACAGCAAAAAGAGTAGTCCACCCTACCGAGGACAAAAACAATTACCTCTAATTCTCCCCATGAGTGAGTTTCAACTCTAGATGTTTATTTGATAAATGACCATAAAAATTCCAACCGTAGACATTCTTTGACCCCAGCAGGTCCAATCTCAGGGCTAAACTGAGCACACAGGTATGAGTTTGGATTCCACTGGGCAACTAGCTCAAGAATCCTTTCTTGGCAGTACCTTTCCTACCTTCAACAATGTCCTATTGCAGATTCAGAAGCTTACAACTTCATTCTCCTTAGTTTGACCTCCTCCAACTAGGTACCAAGTCTTCAAGGTTTCCTTAAGTTCTTTCCACTCTCACTATATTGGCTTTGTTATGCCAAATAATATTGTTTATTTCTAGGGAGAGGATAATTGTCTTCTAATTGTTTGGTAAGTGAGGCTCTCATTTAGCACTCTTTCTATAGTTTCTCACTAACCATAGCTAATATTTTTTATAAAAATAAAACAACATTTATCATTTATGTTTGACCTTTCTCATGTTCCAAAATTTTACCCAATCATTCATAGTAAAGCAAATTTTTTTATAGCTTTTACCAAGGGGTGCTACACACTAATTATGGTTTTTTTTCTTTTTTGCATAGGAAACCTTACAATTATCATATTCCTATGATTTCTACTCTAACAATATTCTTTTGGTAAAAACAATACACACTCTCATATTGCAAGATTGGGAAAATATGGCTTCTTTAGGTCAACTTATTATAGTTGTGTCTTGTATGGATGGAAGAGTTGCAACCCTAAGGAAAATACAAAAAATCGACATATATATGCATTCAAAATCACATAAGGGTTATACGACCATGAAATTATAACTCATAAATATATATGTATGAATTACCAAGACTGTTGTCCTGGAATAACCTCGGAAAAAATTTAACATAAAGTATACATAATACAAAGAGATATGTAAAAAAGCTAACACCTCGAAACTGGAGTTGAAGAACAGAACAAGTATGAAAGTGTAGTAGCACTTTTTCATAGCAATATACACAGGGTAACCATGCATACACAATGAAATCTAATATGTTAGGCTAACCAACATCAAATTCCTTGAGAAGTAAAGCCATAATGAAAACAAATAAGGGAAGAACTTTAAAATTTGGATTGTGGAAAAAACAAATACTTTTTTGGATGAGGATATAATTCGAGATATGATAGAGATGGAATTCACCCTAGCCTCACTTGGGAGGGAAATAACATTTTCTATATCCGCTCTAGAGGTTCTCCCAAAACAAAACAGCAGGAAAAACCCTTATGAATGTGTCAGTACTAAAACCCTAATGAGAATAACGAGAGGTAAAAGGAGAACCAAACCAGAAAAAATAAGATGAGGGTTTTACCTACAAGACCTGACAAGCCATTGCACTTAAATAATTAATAATATTCCTCCTTCTTGTTTGATGTTGGGGTATTTACTGTTAGTCCTATGTTTTTCCTTACTTCATATCACCTTTTACTCAGAATCCCCCATGATTTTGTTTAAGTTTGAATGGTTATTGTCCTATTTTTGTGCATTCTCAGAGACAATGGGGTAAGTATTTTTTATCCCCTTGTTTTAACGATATTTAAAACACTAAAAGAATCATTAATAATAAGTGTATTTTTAGGTTTATATTTAGTTGATTATATTCATATGCTAACATGCATTGATCTTGCATTTACCTTCCTGTACTATGCAACAGGTTCCTATACCAACTGGGGTTCCTACACTAGCTTACTATGGGCTTCCTGCACTATTGAAGAGTTCCTACAAAAAGAATCAAGTTTTTGTTCCCACACTACACTTCTTGTTCCAGTAGCACAATTCCCATTCTCGTAGTGCAGATCATGTTGTTATCTCCATGATTATGATACATCCAGTTGTCATGATCGAAAACAATCACATGGGTTTTCAAGAGTAGACGGTCGATATGATGTTGTGTTCCTTTAATTGTGCCCAAGTCTTCAAGATAGCTGGTAGAGAGATGGTCAAATTCAGTCAAAACTTCCTTCTATAAATTATGAAATTTTTTAACAACGTATTCTTCCAATGAATGTTATGGAGAATAATTCATGACTCGGTATCAGTTGTTGCGTATACGTAAAACCTTATATCAATTCAAATCTATTCAGTAATTGTATATCTTTATTTTTGCACAAAATCACTTTGCAGACTCTAGATTTATGCATTATGTAACCATTGATATGAGTAACTAGATGGCGTTGTTGTAGTATATATGAAAGATATTATACTATAGAGGGGAGTCATTGTATTTTGCATATCGAGTGTCCTTATTTTGGTTCATAATTAGTTTGCAATTCTAAAATTATGTGTGTTTTGTAACCATAGGATCTGAGTAGCTAAGAGCCAACATTTTTGTTATAAGCGTGAAGGTTGCATACTAGAGAGGGGGATATATCGTTGAATTTTTTAAATCGTAGTTTTTGGGGAAGAGAAAAAGGACGATTTTACAAAATGGAGGAGAGGAGACAGTATCAATGTAGCATCACACAGAATTAACCAGTGGAACGCTCCCTCTATTGCTGAAGTCTGATCCTTTCCTGCACCATGTAAAGACTAATATTTCAAGATTAATCAAAGTGTTTTCAGCCATATTCTGTCTACTTAATTCATGTGTTTTATAATTATACTCTTTGTGTAAAATAGATCATTGAGAGAAGGTGTGAGCTGGCTAGGTTGGCTGCCAGATCATCTCAACACCATTTTGAATTTTTTATGATTATTTAGATTATGAATTTCTGAGAAATTCATTTAATTTATCATTTACGGTATGATTGGTGATGGATTTTTGTACCAAATGCTTTATTGATTGCATGTTGAATTAGTGTATCTTCCCTCCCACGAAGAGTGGTGATCACGTTGGTCAAAATTTTGATTTCTCGATACTTTGTTTCACAACCTCATGTTATGAATAATTTTCTCTTTTCAAATTGCATTATAGCAGATAGGGTAAGCGAGTTTTTCATATTCTAGATTCTTTGTCTTTTACTCTACAAGTTTTGATTCCATAAATCAATGACAGGAACTTATGACATGCTGCTCCAAAATACAAAAACGTTTTAATATATTTCGAATTCATTTTAATTATAATGATTGTGATCTGTGGTAAACATATATGGATGCACAAGTAAATTGAATTCTAAGCAAATCTGATGTCACATACTCATACTGGTCAGTATGTTAAGAAAATAGGTATCATATTTCTATTATTTGGTAATTTATAATCATGGTCCAATGTTATTTTCAAATAATTTGAGAGCAAGAACTGTTTTGACCTTATTCAAACATTTATTGGTTTCTAGGCAAAAAATAGTTAAGGTTTACCTTTTGTTTGTCAATAACTAGGATTTCCTTTCACAATTGTTAATAGGTAAGGTTTTCCTTTTATTTTTGGAATTTTTGGTCAAAGCTTGTTTTCAATTGTGAGGATTGGTGTTTTCTCAAGTTTATTTTAAAGTGCATGACTCAATTTAATTTGTTGAGATTGATGCGCAAGTTAGAATAGAGTTTTATTCACAAGTTTACCGAGGCTTTCTCTAGCATTTCTAGTGCTACACCTTGAAGTTAACGAACTACTAGATTGAAAACTAAATGTTGGTACATTAATATTCCGTATACTACGCCCAAAATTTTGGCACCGTTCCCGAGGCAGCACTTTGGGATTGACCTTGGTGACCTGTTACATTTGGTTTGTTTTCACCTAGTTTGGCTTGCAAATTCTCTTCTTTGAATTTATTTATTTCCTTCCCATCTTTTTTTTTTTAAGGTTTTTCATTTTCTCCGGTGTTGTAAGAAACCTCATACGTATATATACATTATTCCTGTACTGACGAATGTACCCATAGCTTCTTGAAAATAGGAAACTGATATTTTGAGGAATCATTCAATAAGGAGTTTTGATGTATCCGTAGACATATAAAAATTATGCAATAATGAACTCATAATTGCAGAATTCAATATTTTTCTTGAACGTATAAAAAATAGTATGAAATATTTGATCTCAAAATTACATGATTTGAAGGAAGAACATGAGAATGATGAAGAACCACTATTAATTTTTTGCTCCAACTATAGGAAGAAGCTCTTCCTTGGATAGTGTCCACTTCATAGCCTAAAAGTTTGCATAATTTTTTAGGAGCCTCATTCAACTGATAATTTTCCATCACTACCAGGATTACTAAAGGTACATACGAAATCAAGTAAGGAATCAAGTCAATTTTTAGTTATAAATCAAAACTTATCATCATTCAATACTTGACTTAATGCTTATTCTTCTGAGTAGGTTCCTCATCATGTCTATAATCCTGCAATTTCATGGCAAAATTTTAATCCTCCTCCAATTGAATATCCTACTTCATGGCCATAGTGGTCCCCTCCTTGCCCCCTTCTTAAAGTTAGATATCCCCTTGTTCTCAAGAATGGTTTCGATATTTTTCTTTAGATAAGTCTTTCATGTATAATCAAATTTCTTAATTAACAACAACAATCACAACTTTCCTTCAATGAACTATCAAATTATTCTCCTCCATGTTCTCAATTACCTATTCAATCTTATCCTAATCCACACCCTACTCCATACCCTACCCTTATCCTAATCCATACCCTAATCCTTGTCCTTCTAATCCATACATTACTCCTTATCCTTATCCATACCCTAGCCATAATCCTAACCCTAATCAAAACATTAATTAAAAAATTATACCTAATCGTATTCAAAATCTTAGACCTAACCCTAGTCAAAAAATTAATTCAAACCCTAGATCTAACCCTAGTCCAAACCGTAACCAAAACCCTAAGCCTAGTCTAGTCCTTAGTCTTAACTAAGTGTGAGTATATTTACAATTATGTTACACACATGGCTACATTGGAACTACGCCTACCCTTAAAAGTGATCTTCCTCTCTTTAAAATAGGGTAAGCTAATCAATAAAGATTCCATCTGAAATAAAATTTTATAACAACACTCTTGAAATTGTGATTGCCTAAAGTACAAATATTTAAATTTCTATTATTATGCACTCTCGTGGTAAGACTTCTCAAAATAAATTCACTCTTAATGCCTCATGTTTTATAAAGTGACTTTGATTACTGACCAATAACTATCATCTAGGAATTTTTTTTTAAGTTCCTTTTGGAGGTATTGATGAGAATCCCCCTATGGTGGACCACGCCTAAAAAAATCTAACAAGCTTTTATAAGAACCCTGGCATGAGATATTTGAGGAATTTTTTTTTAGTCATTATCTAAGATGCTTTATTTAAATTGAGTCTTCATGGTAGAAGGGCCAACCAATAAATATTAGTAATTAAAAACTTTTCACGCCATCTCGTCCCCTTAAGGAGCATAATTGCCTCCCCAAATATTAAGTAACATATTTAAGGTTGAATATAATCAGAGCTTTCATAAGCTAGATTAATTGATGGATAGGAGGTCTCATTGCGAGTTGACCTACCATGATCATGGGTCCTAACAAGAATTCCATTACTACTACTGGTTACCAAATTAGGATAATGGATTTTAGTTGAAAATTTGGAAGACGCGAGGTCTCATTGCGAGTTTAATTGTTCCTTCTTGTTAGTTCTTGTGAATGAAACTATAGTTATATGGTTACCAAGTGAGGACAATGGACTTCAATTAATTTCAAAACAAATGTAAATTATTTCGAATGAATCTGAATATATATCTAATAGATCGGACAGAGGTATTTAATCGGTTAAATGACATCCCTGTAGAGGCTATTGATGTTTGTTAGTAGCAAAGTGTTGTAGCCTCTACAACACCCTACAAAAACCCCTCTTCAAAATTTTTGGAGCCCCTTGAACTTAAAGAAAACCAAGTAAAGAGTCCAGAAGGCTAAGTCGCAAAGTCACAAAACTCCTTTTTTTTAGAAAATTGCGACCCCGCGACCTTGTGACCCCGCAACCTAAGGGTCACAAGGTCGCAGGGTCGCGAGGTCGCAAAACTCAACTTTTAAGGATATCTGCAACCCCGCGACCCTCAGGTCGCAAGGTCGCAAGGTCGCAGGGTAGCATATCTTCTAAATCACTCAAATTACGACCTTGCGACCTCATTAAATGCCCGCACGTGCGACCCTTTTATATAAGCTAGGTCGCTAGGTCGCACTTTTCACATTCAGCGAATAGAAAGAAATGGCTCTGACAGGTCCACTGGCGCGCGTTTTTCCCGAGTAAGTTGCCATTTTCCTCCTGTTCTTTCCCTTTTTGTTATTCTTACTAATTCCAGACATCCTCAACCTTTAAATTGTTAATTTACCTCAACCCTTGTCTGTTTTTCTTGCTTAGGTTTTTCTGATTCCTGTTTTTCCCCCCACAAGTAACCAAAATCATTATCTGTTCTTGTTCAGACTTCCATGGCTGCTCCCCTATACCAAGAATTACTCCTTGACCTTGCCTGGACCCTTTTGGTTTTTTATTCTCCCAGTTAAAGGATAAAACACTCCACGCTGCGCGTGCCCAAACCCTCGAGGAAGCCCTAGCGCGACTTGCGACCCGCGACCTAGTTGCAAATTCGCAAGGTCGCAGTTTCAATTTTTTTCGAGATTTGCGACCCCGCGACCCAACGACCTAGTCACAAGGTCGCAAGGTCACATTTTTCCCTGATTTTTCTAAATTTGCAACCTAGCGACCCAACGACCTCGTCGCAAGGTCGCAAGGTAGCATTTTCATACTTTTTCACAGTTCGTGACCCTGCGACCTAGTCGCAAGGTCGCATATTGGCTATTTTCTGTCAAATTGTGACCTCGCAACCCAGTAGACCATTGTTTCAAATTTTTTTTGTGTCCCAGCTTTGAAAAGCTGTACTTGGTCTTTTATCATCATATCATTCTTATCATGGGATTCCTTCATGAATTTGACAGGTGAACTTGAAGCAGACGCAGAGTGTATACCTATTCTCTCGGATTCTAGCGACATGGCACCCCCAGTGTCCCGAAAGAAGGACAAGCAAGTGGTGGTAGAAGATATAGACACGGACATGCAAATGTCCCCACCGCTGATATACAGAGATACCCTTTGCATCTTTGCAAAAGGGGATAGCATGCGATGGTACCAAGTGTACCATAAGTTTGCCATAACAGAAGCGGAATTCCCAGAAGACCTCCCGGATTGAGAAGTATACTTGAAAGTCAAAAGATCCAAGCTGCATCTAACAGGTGCTCATCCAGCCATATTTCCATGTCCCGAAATGATAGACTAGATCATACAAAAAACAGATCCCAAGAAGTTCGTGATCTGAGATAGCGAAGTCAAGGCTTTTGCGACGCTCGTAGGCTCAGATGCCCATGTCTATTACTCTCTGCCTCGCCGAGAAGAAAACTTTACTGGAGAATGGGATCTTGCCCATGCAGTCCTTGTAGTCGACACAATCAGGTGGTGGTGGGTGGAGCCCGACAAATTTAAAGTCAAGAAAGACCAAGAATATCCGGTGGCCAGCCTGCGAAAAGTGTATAAATTAGTAGCTGCCATGCTTTGCAGATTTTACGGGTGCCCTGACGCCACCACCTTCAGCGGGACATGGGCTACCATCATGGAACATGAAACGGTCCATGGCACGCGCTTCAACTGGGCTAGTATATTAATGACATCAATGCATACAAACTTGTCCTCGGCATTGGGCCCAGATGAGGGAATGCCTTCTCAGTTCTATATGGCCTCATATCTATTGGATGCCGTCTGTGTGAGATTTCATTTCGAGGGATGGGCACATAACTGGGACTCTGCGTAAACACGAGCAATTCATCTACAAACCAAGGTGTTCTGGGATTCCAGGTATAAGCAGGATATAGGACCAATTTCTCAGATATTCATCCCCGCCCTATTCAGAAAATTATTTGGCCAAGACGCCCCTTGCATGTCTTGGCGAGCTAGGGAGACTCTAGGCCAAGTGGCGCATTGGTTCCCGTTCGCTGAATATACCTTCATCCGAGTCTTCGGCACATTCAAGCCGCCACATGCTTTGCCTCGCTTCATCACTGACAAGATGCTCATACAGGAGGTATGCTTCCAAATGACCTCGGGTTTCTCCAGTGTCCTGTCCAAGGGTAGGAAGAAGCCCTGGCCCACGCCACCACTCACTATCGGTGCATACAAAGTGAAATATTTTAGAGAGGTAGGGGCTGAAGGAGAATAGATTAAAAGTTATCACCTAAGGACTTTAGAGTACCAAATATATGACCCAGAGAGGATAGTTCCTGAACACTGCAAGAAGGCCAAATTAAAATGGAACTACCAGCATGTAGAACGCCCAGAAGAAGATGAGAGAAGAAACTGGTATAACGCAGATAGACAACTCACTCCGAGGGCAGAATCTTGCCAAGAGGATCCAGATGATCAAAGTTTGGAGGATAGGAGCTGTAAATTAGGAGGTGCTTCTTCCTCTCTAGCTAAAAAGCCCTGGACCAGCACAGGGCCTGACACCTCTTCCCAATAGAAAGAAGCGGAGGCCAAAGCCCAGCAGGAGAAAGAAAATAAGATAAAAGAGGACGAGGAGAAACGCAAGAAGAATTCAAAGATAGATCAGAAGAAGAAGCAGGCCGAGGAGGCCAGGAAGGAAAAGCAAGAAAAGGAAGCGCAGGCCACAGGAGAACAGGCACTCAAGGAAGAGCTTGACAAAGTGGAAGCTGAACGCCAAAAGAAAGCAGACCAAGCTGCTGCAGCCGAGCAAAAGAGGAAAGCCGAAATAGAAGAAGCGGCAGAAGCAGAACACAGGAGGAAGGAAGAGCATGAGAAGGCGGAAGCCGAGCGCCAAAAAAGGGAAGAAGAGGAAAGGAAGAAGAAAGAAGAGAAAGAAAAAAAGAATAAAAATGAGGAGCATGAATTGATAGAAGACATCGACATGTCTCCCCTCGAAGTACCTCTAGGCAGTACAGGAACCATGCTCTCCGATGTTAGTTCCCTCGAGGGGCAGGAGTAGGAGGCCTTCGACCTTACCATGCTCACGTTCGACCAATTATCTTTCAAAATCCCGCAAGATAAGAGAAGGTCCCTGGCACAAAGTCCTTCAGCCGCATCCACGGTTGCAACTGAAAAAGACATAGTCCTTGATACTAGGACTAACCCCGTGATGATAGCATCGGCAGGCACGGCTTTCGCCGTGGCCAGAGAAGAAAATGTCACTAGAATGAGTAGAGAAATAATTTCTCTACAAAACAGACTAGGAGCAGCAGAGCAGCGGGAGAAGAAGGCAGAATAGGAAAGGTCGGCGTTGGAAGAAGAGATGCAATAGCTTCGAAACAAGGCTTCCCCAGTCAATGAAGTTCCACTTGCCATTATGAAAGAATGTGATGTATTAGAGGCGACCATGAGGCAGGTGTATGGGGAAATGCTCACCATAAAGCAAACAGTTGCCCCATTGGTAAGAGCACGAGTAGAAACTAAGCAGAAGCACGAGCAGCTCAAGGAAGCCTTGGTTGCCTTAGATAAAATGATGAACTGGACAGTGCAATACCCTCAGGTTCCCGAGAATTTTCCTAAGAAGGATTGGATTCATACACAAGATGCCAAATTCCAAATCCAGATGAAGATGTAATCAAAGGACAAGCTATCCAAGGATTTGGACAAATTAATGTCTTAATATGACCACCTGATCAGCGGCATAGACTCAATGCACACTCTTCACCACATTCCTTCGCTAGGGGCATTGGACGAAAGTAAGACCTGGGAGCAAGTAGATCAAGAAATCCAGTCATTCCTATAGCCTATCAAGCAAGCTGCTGCCACCCCCGAGGTCGCAGCATCACAAGAAAATCTGGGTCAGTTGCTTGTCGTGCCAGTATAGATTTACGCCAAGCTTGCCTCTCTTTCAAAGCAGATCTCACAAAAGAAGGAAAATCTGATCCTGAATGCTCTGGAGTGAATGCATCGGTTGAAAGAGGAGGTCCCGCTAGTATCTCCCATAGCAGCAGAATACCAGACCCGGCGAGACTTCCTTAAAGGAAGGAATATTGATGTTCCTGATCTCTCTATTGCACACCCATCTCCATGACTCAGTATCACTAGGTCGCAGGTGGCACTCCCAACTAGGTCACAGGTCGCACTACCAAACAGGTCGCAAGTCGCACTCACTGGCCAGGTCGCAGGTCGCAATTTTCTCCCAGGTTGTAGGGAAACTCAACCGGCGGGAAGGTGAAGATTCAGGGAGCCCAAAGGGAAATTTTGATCTATAAAACCCCCTCTGGGGAAAATGTAAAAGATCTTCTTTTTGGGACTTAAAAGCTACAGAGCATTGTATTTGAAGAGAACACTCTTTTGGCATATGAATACAAATACCTGTTGAAACTCCTTTTGGATCTGATGTGTTTTGCTTGGTGAACACTACGAGTATTTCTTTACAGTTTCAGAACATCTTTTGATTAATGAGACTGCACTCTTTAGTGGCATCATTTATGCATCATGGTTACCTGTATGTGTGTTAATGATGTATGGATTAATTTCTTACTGAATGGATGTTAGTGACTTTGTTTATTAGCGTTTCATTTTATCTTTCAGAAAGTAAAGGGAATCTCGCCATAAAGAACTTTTTCTTTTGTGGTCAGAATCGCCTACAAGCATAACCCCAAAGATGTGTTGTTGACAACATTTCCTTCGGCGTGTATGATTTATTATCTATCTTGCTACGCGTAGTGTTATATACATGTTTAATGCATCAACCTTGTATTTTGTATCATGTGAATAAGTGTGTGTCCGCAGGTTCGAGCAAGTTCTTCTGAGACCGAAGGGAAGGTGACTGAAGCGGTAGCTGGACCCACACCCCGTACGGGATCCCTATTCCAAACGGTTCAAGGTCTGATTGGGACTTTCTACAGGGGAGATCCCCTACTGTTGGTCGGATGATTTTTCCTGTCAACAAAATTGGCGCTAGAAGGAGGGTCAAATGGGAGCCTCCCAGCACACAACCAACATTCCATCACAAAATCCCCACGGGGAGGTCATAAACAATGAAACTATCCCTCCATTGGAAGATAATCCAAGGGTGGAGATGCCATATTATGAAATCACCCACGCACAGTTGAGAGACTTACGCCCAGCCACTCGCAATCTCCTCAGGGATTTGAGATACGCCCCAATCATGCAATTTTTGTCCCATAATAGAATCTCGACTGAAAACACCACTCGTAATGGTGCTTTGGTGAGCATCGTGCCCGAGTTGCTGAATCTCATGCTTGAAGATCTTGCCGTCGCTGCTCAACATGACGAACCAATCCCCGAACTCCAAGACGGCGATGAGGAAGAATTTGGTCCTACCGAACCTTTTCCTGACTTTCAGTCCAACCAAGCCCAGCCTATCAACAACCAAGCATGCCCTCCACCTGGGGAAGGTGAGGGAGACAGAGGCCAAGGGAATGAAAGTGACAGAAATAGAGCCCGCAGAAACGAAGGCGAGGGGAATAGAGCCTGCAGAAACGAGGGCGAGGGAAATAGAGCCCGCCAGACCGGAGGTAGAGGAGATAGAGGCCGAGGCCAAGGAAACCGTGCTAAAAACCGTCACCCGAACCCAAATCGGCCTCCTGTCCACAACTGGGGATATCTTAGAGACTTTCTCTACCGTGAGAGACATCAAGATGAACACTCTCGCCATGATGGAGGAGCCTCGGTATCAGGTTCGAGAGGTGAATCTGAGCCTGAGTTTAGACATCACCAGCGGGCTAGGAGGGTGCAACCATTAGCCTGGATGGCCCAGTCACCCTTAAATATTTTGGGCCCAATCCAAGACCTTCCTAGGCACCCAGAGAAACACCTCCCCAAGTTTGATCCCGAGAAAGGCACCTTGGCTGAAGATCATATAAGGAGTTTCTATCTTTCCCTGCAAATCATGAGGGTTCAGTCAGATAATGTTGCTTGGCATTTGTTCCCGCATACTCTTGAAAAAAAAGCAGCCACTTGGTACCACTCCCTCCCAAGTGCCTCCATCACATCGTGGGACCAGTTTCGATGTGTATTCCTGCAAAAATTTTCAGAGGATAAAACCACTCCTAAGCTCCTCACAGAGTTAAGCACCATTAAGTGTCACAAGAAAGAGAAGGTGAGAGACTTCAATCAGCGCTTTGATACCATACTACAAAATTTTCCCCAAAACTTGGCATTGGACAACTCTATTACCATTGACTATTATACAAAAGCTCTCCCTGGAGATATCACTGTCTTCGTGAAACGCGAAGCTTGGCCCGCACTTGCAGCCAACTACGCAGCCACCCTCACCATAGAAAGAGACATGCTTTCTATAGGAGCCATCCATCATGAGGGGAGAGATGACCACAAATCAATCGCAAAAAGGGGTTAGCCCGCCACAAACAAAACCGTAGATAAGGATAAGGATGCTTTTGACTTTGAGGGTATAGCGAAGACTCTCAAGCTATTAACAAATGAAGTATCCAATCTGAAGAGGAAAGGTATAGACTCCACATCTAGTGCCAAGGCGCCTAAGCCCTTCTTCAGAAAGAGCAACCCCAACACCAGCCGACCTCCATCCAACTCGAACACTATTTTGAACATTGAAGACACAGGAAAAGATAACTTCTGCTCCTTCCACCAGGCTGCCCACTCTGAAAAAACATGCCCCGAGTGGATTGGTAGCATGACTGCAGTGATAAACTAGCTTTTGGATGATCAAACCCCAGGGGACGCGGGGGAGGATGATGTTTCAGACCAAGATGAAGAGTTGCCCCCGGATGAAGAACCGACATCCTCAGTCCTTGCATTCGATGTTATTCAAGGGGACAACCACCTTACAATCACTGATATCAACATGGCAGACAATCCTAAAACCCCACCTATAAGAAACTACAACCTTAGGAGTAAAGGATCGATCTCTGAACCATCCTTTAAGGAGAAGAAAAGGGCTTTCTTACGGAAAATTCTGTCATCGGGGAATGAACAAAAAGCTGCCCCTAAGAAGCCCACAAATGAAAATACCCGAGCGAATCCAAAAAGCAAGCTCCCCATGAGTTCCACCACAACCACCACCGAACCAGGTCCCCAATCTGATTCCACATAAAACATTTTAGAGGACATGAAGAAAACCAGAGCTAACATATCCCTCTATGAGCTTTCTCGCATCACAAATCAACGAGAACTCATTCTTAAAGCCTTCGCCAATACCTCAGTTACTAAGCATGCGAGCAACACTTCCGCGCAACCTAGTCCAAGTGTTCATTCCATCGTAAACACCATCAATACAAATTCCAGGGGGTCTACTCCTCCTTTTCTCCTGTCTTTTGAGATCTCCAACTTCAACGTCCATAATTTTATGGTTGACTTCGGCGCCTCCACAAATTTCATGCCACTATTTGTTTGCAAAAAACTTAACATCCGCCTAGAGAAAACCGACGCAAGGATCATTCAACTTGACAGAACTCAAGTGCCAGCCATAGGAGAACTGAACAACGTCATCATCCGCCTCTCGTCCGATTCTACAGTCCACGAATGCATCGACATTGTAGTCATTAACATTCCGGAAGCCTACGGCTTATTACTTAGTAGGGACTGGTCCACGAAACTGCAAGGATATTTTTCCACTAACTGGTCCCACCTTTGGCTTCATTATAGGGGCTGGAATAACCAAATCCGAGTCGAAAGTGAGCCTTATATGAAACATATTGTGACTGATTTCGATGCTACTAATGAACCCATCAGTTTTTCTCAGGAGGAGCTCGGCATGTGCTTCTTGGAAGCCATTTTTGGATGTTATCACCCTCCTCAATCTCCAGTAGATCCCCAGACCCAGTCTGAACTGGCACTTGTCGCAGAAGATCAATTCGCTCCCGTCTCACACCAAACTGAAACTGAGGTCCCGCCCCAACCTGCAATCCCAAAGGAACCAGAAAACGATGTATGGACCCTATACTATGACGGTTCCAAAACTCTTGACGGAGCTGGTGTAGGCTGCATCTTGCTAGACCCTTAAAAGAACAAATTCTTGATATCATTCCGACTTGAGTTCCAATGCACAAACAATACTGCGGAATATGAAGCTCTAATCCTCGGAGTCAAGAAGGCATTGGATTTAAAGGTAAGGTGCTTACGAGTTATTGGAGATTCCGAGATTATCACTCGGTAGGTATCCAATACCATTCATTGTTTGTCTCCACATTTGAAGGCTTATCAGCAATAGGTATGGCATCTTATTTCTGATTTTGAGGCTTTTGGAATTAAATCTGTTCTTAGAATGCACAATGCAGTAGCTGATATTTTGGCTAATGATGCTGCTGGATTTACCCCTTTGAGGGACAATTTTTCTATTGAAGTCATTTATAGACCATCTGTGCCAGATAATGTTACTAATTTCCGCGTTTTTGATGATGATCAACAGAAATTAGAGTTTATGCTCAACACTGAAGTATTCAAAGACGCGGCGATTGATGAAGCGGATCACGACCAAGCCTTGCAGGAAGAGCATGACAAACGCAAGGAAAACCCCATGCCTAAAGGAATAGTATCACTTGAAAACCTCTTCGACCTGCAAAGCCGATTTCGTGGCCCCCCAAATACCAAGGTACAAAGTTCTATTTTGGCACATCGGCAAGTAAATTTTGGATCAGAGGAGGACCCAAAGTTCATTAACCTCGAGAAAGAGTGTACCGACGAAGAGACGCAGGCATTCACCCGACTATTTAGGAAGTATCGAGACGTATTTACTTGGACGTATAATGATTTGCGCACGTACGACACTCGGATTATTCAGCACGTCATACCCATGAAGGAAGGTGTGAAGCCATTCCAATAGAAGCTCAGGAAAGTACACCCTACTTTGGAACCAATGATCATGAAAGAACTCAAGAAGCTGTTGGACGCATGCATTATCTTCAAAGTTCGTCACTCCACATGGCTATCAAATTTGGTCCCGGTACAGAAGAATTCTGGTGAGATCTGCTTATGTGTAGATTTTTGGAATTTGAATCGAGCCTCGAACAAAGATAATTACCCAGTGCCACCTATGGAAAAAATATTGCAAGCTGTGTCCGGATCTGAAATGTTCTCTTTGTTGGATGGATTCTTCGGTTATAACCAAGTGCTGGTAGCCGAACCAGACAGATTGAAAACTACCTTTCGGACCAAATGGGGAACATTCGCTTTCAGGCGCATGCTTTTTGGATTGATTAACATGGGGGCAACTTTCCAACGAGCCATGGATATAGCTTTCCGTGGTTTGATAGGTTAGAGCGTGGTAGTCTATTTGGACGACGTCACTGTGTTTTCAAAACACCGGGGCAATCATTTACGCCACCTCAAACAAATCTTCGAGAGGTGCAGGAGGTACGGGATTTCTCTCAACCCAAAAAAGAGCATTTTCGCTGTGGCAGAAGGGAACTTGCTGGGCCACATTATTACAAAGAAGGGAATTGTAGTAGATCTAGAACGGGCGAAAAATATTGCCCAGATTCCCCCCCCGAGCAGTAAGAAAGCAATGAAATCTTTCCTGGGAAAAATCAATTTTGTCCGCAAGTTCATATCATATTTCGCCCAGATAGTTAGACCATTGCAGGGGATGATAAAAAAGAATGTGATGTTCAAATGGAACCCACCAGAGAAGGAGGTGTTCACCAAAATCAAACAGGCCATAGCTGAAGCACCATCCCTTCAAATTTCGGACTTTAGCAGAGGCTTCATCCTATATACTTTCGCTTCAGATTCTTCACTTGCAGTTGTCCTCACGCAGAAAGATGGCAACAATGACGAGCGGCCCATTTCCTTCGTGAGTACTGGTTTACAAGGAGCTAAATTAAACTACCCTGAAATTGAGAAGCAAGCCTATACGGTCTATAAAGAATTCAAACACTTCCCACCCTATATCTTAAAAAAACACGTCACAGTCTTCGTTCCACATCCAGTGGTCCGCTCGTTGTTTGTGCAACAGGAGCTAGGCGAGAGGCGAGGCAACTAGGTGACATGCCTGCAAGAGTATGATTTAGAATTTAAGCCACCACACACCATTAAAGGACAGGGTTTATGTCAAATGGCTGCGAAGGTGGAAAGTTCCCATGGAGTCGAGCAAGAGTGTTGGGAACAAGAGATCGATATGTACCAGAGCGACCATGTGCCTCAGCTGAGTAACCCTTCTTGGTACTCGAACATTTCAGGATACCTTGCCCAGGGTACTCTGGACCCCGCTCTTACTGCCCGGCACAAACGTGCGATAAGACTCAAAGCGGCATCTTTCCAGCTGATCCACGGGAAGCTTTTCAAGAAACATTCCGATGGGGTCATGCTACGCTGCTTAGAACATGATGAAGCACACAAAATTTTGACTGAGCTACACAACGGACCAGTTGGGGATCATTTTTCCGGGGATACCACCACCCATAAGATAATGCGCGCAGGATACTATTGGCCAACCCTGTTCAGAGACACGCATGCATATGTTCGGAAGTGCATCCAGTGCCAAAAGTTTGATCTTTTTTATTCTTTGTGAAGCCTTATCAGCAGTGTGTGTGAAGGACACTCTGGTTGTCATCGTTCGTGGCACAATGCCCTTCACAATGCACTTTGGGCTGACCGCGTCATGCCTAAGTCCTCCCTAGGCACCTCTCCTTATTTTCTCATGTACGGAAAAGAAGTTGTTCTTCCTCCCCACTTATCTCTCCATGTCCTTCAGCTGTCCCAGGAATGTCATGGTACCCCATGCCCTACCTTGCAAACTTAAATTGAGACCCTACTGAAGTTGGAGGAGGAAAGGCAAAAAACCCGGGAAAAGTTCGCCATCCACCAAAGCCGAATCAAGAGATGGTTTGATAGAAAATCCACAGGGAATAAAAACTTTGAGATAGGAGACCTGGTCCTAAAATGGGATAAAGCTCACGAAGAAAAAGGAAAACATTCTAAGTTCCAAGCACTATGGACGGGTCCTTTCCATGTTAAAGAAAAATTAGGTTCCCATACATTTAGACTGCAAACCCTTGAGGGAAGAGTCGAGGTCCTCCCGGTAAATGGCCACGACCTCAAACACTATTTCACTTAGCAGCCCTTAGAGGGCTATCTTATCCTTGTACCATAGTTTCCTTTCTCGCCCCTTTAAAAAAATAAAATAATAAATAAATAAATAAATAAATAAAATAAAATAAAAAATAAAAATTTTTAAAGGAAGGTTTGTTAGAGCCACGCAACTGGCACACTGCAACAGGTTCTATGCTGATGGAAGGCCTTTTCCGATAGACTCGAAGGTGGCAAAAGCTTTCTTGTTCCCTGCACCTAAAGGCAGCATATGATCTAGCTTAAGTTATCAATCAGGAAGCCCACCTCGCCAGTCTGAGAGGGTGTCTGCAAAAGAAAGTACGATGCAGTGGTAATTGGATCAGAAGGGAAAATAGGTACTCTATGCTACGACAGGGTATCCAGGAAAAACCAAAGTCCTCATACCAGACCAGGAACAACCTCTCTACAAGAAAAATAGGTCGGGATCCCTCATCTGCCCAGGAAAAATTGCCCATCTCAAATAAGTGCCACGAGCACATCTAAATAAGTGCCTCAGGCACATTCAAAATAAGTGCAATAGCACACTAATAAAGGGTAAAGGATTGAGAAAGGCTTCCTGCATAGAGAGGTGATGTAACGACTCCGCCGGGGTACTGACCAGGCTCGCTGGCAGCAGAGCAACGTTCACGATTCCTAGGCAGTGACTCCGCCGGGACCGAGAGGTTCACTAGCAGTGGAGCAACACTATGAGGACAAAATAATCGTACTGGACCCTATAGCTGCCTGGAGTTCTCCAACCCTTTCGGTCCGGAGACCTGAAGAAATGAATTTTGGTTAAACAACACCCGAACAGGCCAACAGACTGAGCAACCTAGCAAGGTGCCAAAAAATCTAGGCAATGTCGACCGTAAGGTAAAGAAACAGCCAGCAAAGACCCCTCCCTCCCCCCTCCAAGACTAACCATCGGCACAGACTCTGAGTTCGTCCAGTGAATCGCCATTTGTTGTAGCCTCTACAACACCCTCCAAAAAACCCCACTTCAAATTTTTTTTGGAGTCCCTTGAACTTAAAGAAAAACCAAGTAAAGAATCCATAAGGCTAAGTCGCAAAGTTTCAAAACTTCCTTTTTAGAAAATTGCGACCCCGCGACCTAAGGGTCGCAAGGTCGCAGGGTCGCAAAGTCGCAAAACGCAACTTTTAATGAAAACTGCGACCCTGCGACTTTGCGACCCCGCGACCCCCAGGTCACCAGGTCGCAAGGTCGTAGGGTCGCATATCTTCTAAATCACTCAAATTGCGACCTTGCGACCTCATTAAATTCCCACACGTGCGACCCCTTTATATAAGCTAGGTCGCTAGGTCGCACTTTTCACATTCAGCGAATAGAAAGAAACGGCTCTGACAGGTTGACTGGCGCGCATTTTTCCCTAGTAAGTTTCCATTTTTCTCCTGCTCTTTCCCTTTTTGTTTTTCTTACTAATCCCAGACATCCTCAGCCTTTAAATTGTTAATTCACCTCAACCCTTTTCTGTTTTTCTTGCTTAGGGTTTTCTGATTTCTGTTTGCTCCCCCTCAAGTGACCAAAATCATTAGCTATTCTATTTCAGACTTCCATGGCTGCTCCCCTACACCAAGAATTACTCCTTGACCTTGCCTGGACCCTGTTTGTTTTGTGTTCTCCCAGTTAAAGAAAAAAAAAACACTCCATGCCGCGAGCACTCAAACCATCAGGGAAACGCTAGCGCGACTTGTGACCCATGACATAGTCGCAAGGTCGCAAGGTCGCAGTTTCCGTTGTTTTCGAGATTTGCGACCTAGCGACCTAGCGACCTAGTCGCAAGGTCGCAAGGTTGCATTTTCCCCTAGTTTTCTAAAGTTGTGACCTAGCGACCCAGCGACCTAGTCGCAAGGTCGCGAGGTCGCATTTTCCCTAGTTTTCTAAAGTTGCGACCTAGCGACCCAGCGACCTAGTCGCAAAGTCGCAAGGTCGCATTTTCATACTTTTTCATGATTCGCGACCCTGCGAACCAGCGACCTAGTCGCAAAGTCACAAGGTCGCATGTTGGCT
The DNA here is from genome assembly GCA_034641835.2 of Pinus albicaulis. NCBI lineage: Eukaryota > Viridiplantae > Streptophyta > Pinopsida > Pinales > Pinaceae > Pinus > Pinus albicaulis. The sequence goes on from CM076577.1 coordinate 11,302,821, forward strand.
TTTCCTCTCAAACTGCGACCCCGCGACCCAGTAGGCCATTATTTCAAATTTTTTTTGTGCCCCAGCTTTGACAAACTGTAATTGGTTTTTATCATCATGTCGTTCTTATCATGGGATTCCTTCATGAATTTGACAGGTGACCTTGAAGCAGACACGGAGTGTATACCTGTTCTCTCGGATTCTAGCGACATGGCACCCCCAGTGTCCCGGAAGAAGGACAAGAAAGTGGTGGAAGAAGATATAGACACGGACATGCAAATGTCCCCACCGCCGATATACAAAGATACCCTTTGCACCTTTGCAAAGGGGGATAACATGCGATGGTACCAAGTATATCATGAGTTCACCATACCGGAAGTGGAATTTCCAGAAGATTTCCCAGACCGGGAAATATACATAAAAGTCAAAAGGTCCAAACTGCATCTCGCAGGGGCGCATCCGGCCATATTCCCGTGTCCCGAAATGATAGACTGGATCATACAGAAAACAGATCCCAAAAGGTTTGTGATCCGAGATAGCGAAGGCAAGGCTTTCTCAACGCTCGTAGGCTCGGACGCCCATGTGTATTACTCGTTTCCTCAAGCGGAAGAAAAATTTACCCAAGGAGGGGCTCTTGCCCATGCAGTCCCTGTAGTTGACACTATCAGGCAGTGGTGGGCGGAACCCGACAAATTCAAAGTCAAGAAGGACCAAGAATATCCGGTGGCCAGCCTGAGAAAAGTATATAAATTAGTAGCCGCCATGCTCTGCAGATTGTACGGGTGCCCGGACGCCACTACCTTCAACGGCACATGGGCTATTATCATGGAACATGTAACAGTGCATGGCACTCGTTTCAACTGGGCTAATATATTGATGACCTCAATGCAGACAAACTTGTCTTCGGCATTGGCCCCAGAGGAAGGAATGCCTTCTGAGTTCTACATGGCCTCTTATCTGTTGGATGTCGTCTGTGCGTGGTTGCATTTTGAGGGATCGGCACATAACTGGGATTCCACGTAGACCCGTGCAATTCATCTGCAAACCAAAGTGTTTTTGGAATCGAGGTACAAATAGGATATAGAACCAATTTCTCAGATATTCATCCCCGCTCTTTTCCGGAAATTATTTGGCCAGGACGCCCCTTGCATGTCTTGGCGAGCTAGGCAGACACTAGGCCAAGTGGCGCATTGGTTTCCGTTCGCTGAATATACTATCATCAGAGTCTTCGGCACGTTCAAGCCACCACATTCTTTGCCTCATTTTGTTACAGACAAGGTACTCATGCAAGAGATATGCTTCCAAATGACCTCGGGTTTCCCCAATGTCCTGTCCAAAGGGAAGAAGAAGCCTTGGCCCACTCTACCCCTTACTATCATTGCCTATACTGTTAAAGACTTCAGTGAGGTAGGGGCTGAAGGAGAAGAGATTAAAATTTATCACCTAAGGACTTTGGAGTACCGAACATACGACCCAGTTAGGATAGTTCCCGAACACTGCAAGAAGGCCAAATTCAAATGGAACTACCAACATGTAGAATGCTTGGAAGAAGATGAGAGAAGGAACTGGTACAATGCCAATAGACAACTCACTCCGGGGGCTGACTCTGGCCAGGAGGATCAGGATGACCAAAGCTTGGACGACAGGAGCCGTAAGTTAGGATGTGCTTCTTCCTCTCTAGCTAAAAAGCCCCGGACCAGCACAGGGCCTGACACCTCTTCCCAACAGAGAGAAGTAGGGGCCAAAGCCCAGTAGGAGAAAGAAAAGAAGATAAAGGAGGACGAGGAGAAACACAAGAATAATTCAAAGGCAGATCAGAAGAAGAAGGAGGTCGAGGAGGCCAGAAAGGAAAAACAGGAAAAGGAAGCGCACGCTGCAGCAGAACGGGCACTCAAGGAAGAACTTGACAAAGCTAAAGCTGAATTCCAAAAGAAAGCAGACCAAGCTACTGCAGCCGAACGAAAGAGGAAAGCCGAAATAGAAGCAGCGGCAGAAACAGAACACAGGAGGAGGGAAGAGCATGACAAGGCAGAAACCAAGTGCCAACAAAGGGAAGAAGAGGAAAGGAAGAAGAGAGAAGAGGAGGAAAAGAAGAAGAAAGATGAAGAGGATGAATTGATAGAAGATATCGACATGTCTCCCCTAGAGGTCCCTATAGGCGGTACAGGAACCATTCTCTTCGATGTTGATTCCCCCCAGGGGCAGGAAGAGGAGGTCTTCGACCTAACCAAGCTCACATTCGACCAATTCTCTTTCAAAATTCGGCAAGAGAAGAGAAGGTCCATGGCACAAAGGCCTTCCATTGCATCCATGGTCGCAACTGAAAAAGACATAGTCCTTGATACTAGGACTAACCCCGTGATGATAGCATCGGCAGGCACTGCGTTCGCCGCGGCTACAGAAGAGAATGTCACCAGAATGAGTAGAGAAATCATTTCTCTACAAAATAGACTAAGAGCATCGGAGCAGCGGGAGAAGAAGGCAGAACAGGAGAGGTCGGTGTTGGAAAAAGAGATGCAACAACTCCAAAACAAGGCTCCCCCAGTCAATGAAGTTCCACTTGCCGTTATGAAAGAATACGATGTATTAGAAACGACCATGAGGCATGTGTATGGGGAAATGCTCACCATAAAGCAAACAGTCACCCCATTGGTAAGAGCACGAGAAGAAACTAAGCAGAAGCATGAGCAGCTCAAGGAAGCCTCGGTTGCTTTAGATAAAATGATGAACTGGACAGTGCAATACCCTCAAGTTCCCGATAATTTTCCTAAGAAGGATTGGATTCATACACAAGATGCCAAAGTCCAAATCCGGATGAAGATGCAATCCAAGGACAAGTTATCCAAAGATTTGGGCAAAGTAATGTCTTCATACGACCACCTGATCAGCGGCATAGACTCAATGCACACTCTTCACCACATTCCTTCGCTAGGGGCATTGGACAAAAGTAAGACGTGGGAACAAGTAGATCAAGAAATCCAATCATTCCTGCAGCCTATCAAGCAAGCTGCTGCCGCCCCGGAGGTCGCAGCATCACAAGAAAATCTGGGTCAATTGCTTGTCGCGCTAGTACAGATTTACACCAAGCTCGCCTCCCTTTCAAACCAGATCTCCCAAAAGAAAGAAAATCTAATCCCGAATGCTCTGGAGTGCATGCATCGGTTGAAAGAGGAGGTCCCTCTAGTCTCTCCCATAGCAGCAGAATACCTGACCTGGCGAGACTTCCTCAAAGGAAAGAAGATTGATGTTCCTGATCTCTCTATTGCACGCCCACCTCCATGACTCAGTATCACTAGGTCGCAGGTCGCACTGTTCACTAGGTCGCAGGTCGCACTGTTCACTAGGTCGCAGGTCGCACTGTTCACTAGGTCGCAGGTCGCACCGTCCCAGTCGTATTCGCATCGCAACAGTCACAGATGCACTCATCGCATCGGCAGTCACAATTTTTCCTGTGTCGTTATAGGCAACTCAACCGTCAGGTAGGCGAAGAGTCAAGGAGCCCAAAGGGAAATTTTGATCTATAAAACCCCTCCAGGGAAAATGTACAAGGATCTTCTTTTTGGCACTAAAAAGCTACTGAGCATTGTATTTGAAGAGAACACTCTTTTGGCATATGAATACAAATACCTGTTGAAACTCCTTTTGGATCTGATGTGTTTTGCTTGGTGAATACTACGAGTATTTCTTTACATTTTCATAACATCTTTTGATTAATGAAACTGCACTCTTTAATGGCATCATTTATGCATCTTGGTTATCTATATATGTGCTAGTGATGTATGGATTAATTTCTTACTGAATGGATGTTAGTGACTTTGTTTATTAGCATTTCATTCTTACCTTTCAGAAAGTAAAGGGGAATCTCGCCATAAGGAACTCTTTCTTTTGTGGTCAGAATCGCCTACAAGCATAACCCTATAGATGTGTTGTTGACAACATTTCCTTCGGTGTGTATGCTTTATTATCTATCTTGCTATGCGTAGTGTTATATACCTGTTTAATGCATCAAACCTTGTATTTTCTATCATGTGAATAAGTGTGTGTCCGCAGGTTCGAGCAAGTTCTTTTAAGACCAAAGGGAAGGTGACTGAAGTGGTAGCCGGACCCACACCCCGGACGGGATCCCCATTCCAAACGGTTCAAGGTCTGATTGGGACTTTCTACCGAGGAGATCCCCTACTGTTGGCCGGACGTTTTTCATCGTCAACAGAAGGCTAGATCCTAGAGTTTAAAATTAGGTTTTTGGTTACCTTGCTGAGTTATTTCTTTAACCTTGATAAATCACTTAGTGATAACATATTGGTGACGATACTAGGGGAATTAGCATTTTCTTCAGAAATATTTTACAGGTTTAGATCTGATCTATGATGATGGATAGTGATTAAACACACAAAGGTTAAAATCATCCACGTGGGGACTCCAAATAAATTTCACAATCAAGACTCCATTGGAGGAATGAAGCGGAAAGAACAATATGGAAAGATCAGGCTTTCAACTTGGATCTTAATCCAAGACATTATGTTCTTTCTCATATTAGAAATTTTTTCAATTTATATTGTATTTTAGAGAAGATCTTAGATTAGTTTTTAATTATTTTCCTTTAAAGATTGTAAACACTAATTCTCCTAATCACTTCGAGAAACTTTCTTCTGAATCTTATGATGATAATTTTCCAATTAAGAAGCCTCAAATAATCAAGAATGATATTAATTTCCATGTGCATATTCTTGTACCTTGTAAAGTTCCTGATAGATATAAGCCCCTCATCTTGCCTCACGTACTCCATAATGTCCCTAATAACTATTACAAATAACTCCCCCAGTTTGATGGAGAAAATGATATCACTACTGAAAAACATATTAAAGGTTTTGAAATTTATATGGATTTATTTGAGATTGATGAATATGATGTTAAAATCAGGCTTTTCCCTTTCTTTTCAAAATAGAATAAAGAGTTGGTTCAAGAATCTGCCTAATGCAAGCATCTCAAATTTCTAGCAGTTTGTAAAACTTTTTCTTGACAGATGGATAATTAAATTCAATCTTTTTGTGCTCATAGAAGAGTATAATCAGTTAAAAATACATCCAAATGAAACAATACAAAAAATTTCTGACAGATTTAATCAAGTTTATTATTCGATGCCAGAAAATATTAGACCTCCTCATGATTCTGCTCTCTTGCATTATCCAAGTTCCTTTGATCTAGAAATAGAATTTCAGTTAAGAGAAAGAGATCCAGAAACACTTGTACAGATGCAGAACATTTCAGTTGATGTAGAAATTAATCTGCAAATCAAAAAGGAAAAGATGAAAGCTGAAGAAGAGAAGGAAAACATTGAAAAGGTAAAACTCGGTCTTTTGGTAAGTAAAATAGAAGAAATGATACATAATATCACCATGAAAGATGATTTTTTTGTTCAAAAACACCATGAAGAAATAGAAGAGGTTGATAGCCATGAACAAATTCCTGCTAATTCCAATTATCCTAGATCAGAAAATGGATTTATAAATCAATATGAGGAGAAGCAATTTGCTGATATAATGTGTATGTTTGATGACATTCCTTCTTTTGATGATTTGCCTAAAAATGATCATTATAATGATAGTTATGTTCTCCAAACTCAAGCTAACTTTACAGAGCAATGAGAATCTAGTTTGTGGGATGAAAAAACTCAGTTTCAGCTGATGGAATATAGAGATCGGCTATTGCAAATCATCCATGATCTAGTGAGGAAGAAAAAGCGCAAAATTTGGAAATAAGTGAAGGTTCTTTACCTCTTTGTTTTGCTTCATTTCATTTTATTAGAGACAAATTTAATGCAATCAATAATCATTAGTATTTGGAGATTTTTATGGACAACAAAGAAAACAATGAATTTCTTGATCATGATTATTCAGTTTCACAATTACAGTGATCAAATTCCATTGAGATGCCTGATCAAATGACACAGGAAAGTTCTATACCACTCTGTTTTGAATAATTTCATATTTTAAAGGAAATGTGGTATAACATCTTTAAATAAAAGGATGAACAACTTGTTGAATTTTATGAAGTCCCATGGAATTCTATATGCCATAGATTGCAACAATTTTCCTAAGTTTTTCATGATCCAATAGTAGATATGTTGGATATTGAATGCATTCAAAGCCTGCCTCCATTAAATAACTATGAGATTCAAGATCAATATGATAAAATTTTCCTCAAACATATATTTCCATTAGTATAAATATCATCACAAAGTTTATCTAAAAGTTTGCAGGGAGATAAAGATGAAAATAAAATTGTAGTATCAACGCATGGAGGCCATCCAGAACAGATGTACAGTTGTTTAGATCAGTTAAAAATTAGCGTATATATCTTGAAAGATCATTTTGAAAAGTTTCTAGAGTCAAAAAAGGAAATCAAGTATTTCCTTATCTTCTCATTTGTTGAAAAGTTTCTAATAGTTTGCAAAATTACAGTTTTGATAATCAACAAGCAAATGCAAAAAAATCTATCAAAGTACATAATTCTTAAATGGTTGCATTGGTTTTTTCATTTTACCTAACTAGCAGTTGGATAGCTTATTAGATTAAGTAGGTATGATTTCAACTTATTTCATTTTATAGTTTTCAGCTAGTTTTCAATAATTCATTAATATTTGAAGCCAAGGAAAAGGCCCTAAGACATTGATGATTTAATAGTTTGGTTTGAAAGTTTCAGCACCTTTAAGTCTCAGATCAGATTTCATTTTGCAGAAAAAGGTGTAAATTTAGTTCAAGGGTTTTCAGTCACATCATATGCATGTTTGAGAATGGCCCAAAGGATCAGGCTACTAGTCGACGATGTTCTTGACATCTCACAAGGAGATGCCATCCCCATATGAAGCTGTTGTTAGGGTCCTATAAATATAGGATTCATAGTTTTGATTTGACTCTGTTAAAATCTTGAAATATTGTACATACCTTTTCTTTCTGCAAATGTATTCCCAAATTAAAAATGAAAAGAGGGTATGCCTAAAAGAACAATCAAAGGAAAAAAAGAAACAAATATCAAAAGAATATTAAATATGAACGCCCTTAAAATAGATCATGAAAGTGTTGCAATTTTAAATGCCACTACTTTACTTTACTTTTACAAATAAGATTGTGTGCAGCTTGTCCTACATGCCACAATCTATGAGGGTCAAACAGCTTAAACTTGACCTCTCATGCTTTAAATTTCATGTTGTTAGATAGAGAATAAATATTTGTCAAACAGTTTAAACTTGACAAATCAGTAGATAGTTAGAGAATAAATGAGGAGCTCAACAATTTAATCTGAGCCCTCGGATGAAATAAGGTTATAATTATATAGTTTATACTTTAAAAGAAAAATGGATTTAGGGTTGCAAGCTCAGATGAACCCATGCAAATAATTAAAAATGGTAGAATAAATGATGGGTAGGTAGAAAGCAGTTACACAAGGCATGAATAAAGCATCATCTAGAAAAATTACTAATTTCCCTTCCCTCAAAGTATTCAAGTATTCAAAACCTTTAGTCATAAAGACTCGGAGCATTTTTCTGGCTTTTTTTGGGACCGAAACTAAGGTTTAAATGACTGATTGGCACTAAGTATTGGATTCCCTTCATTAAAACCCTTTTCCTCAACATCACACCATTTTCCTAAGATAAAATCCCTTTTCCTAAGTTAAAACACCTTTTTTGCTTAGGAAAAGTAAAAATCTCTTTAAATAATCTCCATTTCATTTAAAACCCCACAAAAATGCATTATCCTAAGTATTAAGTGTGAAATGTTTAAAATGGGGCCACCGTTATTCGCGCCTAAACACTTAAGTTACACTTTACTTAGCGCATTTTGAGTATTTCTCCTTATTCATTTCATATTAACACTTAACTTATATATTAATTTCATTATAAACCTTTCCCCCCATAATTTTATTAATTCATTTTATTACATATCCCAACCCACATTTTTATGTCATCCTATGTTTTAATTACTCCATGTGACAATTACCCCGCTCCCCATAGGTTTAAAACATATATTTTATATTAATATGCCCGAAGGTTTACATTACACATGGATATACTCCATTTGCTGTCTAAAACATATTAAACCTGTCTATCCCGCCTATCCATTTAACACTAAAGTTTTATGTTAAAAACATCATTTTAACATATAACATTGAACCCCGCTGCATAAAATATCCCGGGCCCCACGCCCATCTACCCCATAACTCAACTGATTGATCCCGACCGTTCGCATTCTGCTCAATAGATCTAAAGGCCCATAACCCATATCACAAATTTGATAGCGCGCTCATTAAACAAAATAAAATTAGCGATATGGGCGGTTTTAACCTTCCCTCTCTCCTCCACGCGTCATAAACCTACTAGATCGCATCAGTTTGCAAAAAACATTTTACCACCTTTTATCGATGCGATAAACCACTGGCGGTAATATCCTCCATCCCAAAACCATTCACCATTTTCCCCGCGATGTGAAAACCACTTGCTTGCCCCTGTATAAATGTGTTAAATCATTCTTCTACTACGATAAGCCATTGTTCCACTCTGCGCTAAAGGAAATAAAGAAATGCAATAAAAATCATGAACCATTGTGTTAATATCTGCACCATTTGCGAAAAACATACTCACTCTACTATGTGGTAAACTATTATAGCCCCGCACCAATGTATTAAGCTATTTGAGGTTCAGAACCCATCTCTACCCTTATTCCCACACCTCTGTGAAATTGTGAGAAAACCCCTGCTATGTCTAGAACTCCATTCATTGTATTCCCTGTTACCTAAATTCATTATTAGCTTCCATTCTTACTTGTGTTTTATTAACAATTGTTTTTTTTTGGAGGTAATTGGAAAAAGAATAATTCGGATAAACAACTCAATACTATTTAAAGACCTGTTTACTCCAAGAATTCACAAGGAAATGAGTTCGAATTATTTTCCTAAAACAAGAAGATTTCATACAGTAACAGAGCAGAATGAAGAAATTTACACAAGTGATCAGAACAGAGGATGAAAACATTTCCATCAGCAACTCTCCAGGATATATTTTACTCACTCTTACTGTAAAAGGTAAAAGTGAAAAAGTAAAAACAAAGCAGTCAAGGTAAAACAATAAAAGTAAATACAGAGGCAGTAATGGTTAAATATAGATGAAAATAGGTTCACCAGCAACAATGAATTTTATCCCAAGTAAAATTCAAAACAGTTAAAATAACAATAAGGTTAAAAGATGAAAAGAGAGCAAGAAGGGACATTTTCCAAAAATTTCCTGTTTAATTCATAGTTTTGTAGAAACTATTGTGTCCAAACCAAGATGAATTTTGCAAAACTGGAGGGAGTTTTTCTTCCTAAGAGAACAATATACAAAAAACTATCTCACTGTTTACACAGGTATTAAATAATGATAGATACATGCACATCTTCACAATCTATTTTTCAGATTGTGCAAAATTATGTTTTACACATCTTTTTGCAGAGCCTATTGTGAACAATTGGAGCAGAATTTTAGGAAAATGAGAGAGTTTTATCTCCATAACATATTTATCTACAATAACCTCTTTCAGTGTTTACATATATATCGCATATTGAGATATAAAAATGTATCATTGGACCCCAATTTTTCAGAATTTCTAGAGAAAGACACACAAAGGAAGGAGACAGTTAGTGACTTGGATGCCTCATCATCAACTAAGAGTTGATATCAAATTCGAATTTCTCTTATTTTTCATCATAAATCCATAAAAATAGTGCCAAATAGATTCATTAGTTTTGAGTGTCCTTTTATTAAGTTCTATTTATGTAATACAGTTTGAGATATTTGTAAATCGATCTTGATATTTTTTTCAAGATATCAAGATATTCTAATTTAGAATTTGCATAAATACTTCATCATTTGAAGTATTGAGTGTGGAATAAATTGTTGAAGGTTTCTATAGTCATTTTTGGTGTACCTAAAGGGTTTCTTGTAGCAAGTTCAAGTAGCAGACTGGATCAAAATCATAAAGCATCATATTTTAGGATTCATGTGATGAGCTATTGAAGTGAAGTACTTTCTACTGTCATTGTTAATATTCTTATGTTTTACATACTTTCATAAATGTGTTCTAAATTTGAATGATAAATCAGGAATATTATTACAAAAATTTTTAAAAGCACTCTGTCTTGAACTATTTATCATTTATATGTTTTCTGTTGATTTCCAGAGTAGGGAACCCTTAATTGCTACCTATTTCAAATGACCTCTCTCTTCTCTTTCATTATCCAGATCAAAGAATTCTTAATTTCTCTTGATCCTGATTAAACCACTTCACCAATCAGCCTACAAATATCTTTAGTGACTTATCTATCTTTCCCTGAAAATATTCGCCTTTTGATCTTGACCTTGAGTTGTCTGCTTGACATATTGACTCATTTTTCCCAATGGAAAACCAAATCTATTACTATCCATCTCATTAAGTGATTTTTCCCACCAACCAAACCAAATTTCCCCATATAACTAGTCTAAAATCATATATTAAAAAAAGGTTAAATCTTATAGAGAGAGCACTCTACGAACCCTAGGAAGGCTAGATCCTAGAGTTTAAAAGTAGGTTTGTGGTTACCTCGGTGAGTTCTTTCTTTAACCTTGAGAAATTACTGAGTGATAACACTATATTTTCCATTTCTTTTCTGTAATAAGTAGTGACACAAAACTACATTCATATTCCATATTAGTAGCTCATAATCTGCAAATTCATTCCATTTCACAAGTCATATTTCACACTCATTCCATTTCACAGTCATATTTCATTTCCATTTCATTTCACATTCATATTCCATAGCCATACTTCATTTCTTTTTACAGATTCCATTCTCCAGCTGACTACATTCTGCAGCTGACCACATTCCACATCTGATCACATTCTGCAGCTGACTACATTCTGCAGTTGATTCCATTCTGCAGCTAATTCTATTCTACAACCACATCTCATTCAGCAATTCTGACACAATTGTACAGCCTATAAAAAATTTATGATTACAGGATATTAAAGTATTATGTTTTGAAGACCAACATCTTAACGGTTACCTAAAGGATCAACACCAAAGAAAAAACAAACTAAAAGGTTAGTTCTAATAATAGCAAGGTTAAAACATTAAGCATGTATAATATGGATAGTCATATGCTTCCTTGACAGATCATCATTTGATTTGATTGTGATTTCCATCATACTACATATCAGCCACATCCTCTATATTATGTTGCATAGCGGTCCATAATTGACTCTCTCATTGATGATTAACGGTCATGACCTATGACGTGACATACCTATCTACGTTTCGTCCAAACCCCTACCTTCTATTTATTCCTACAAACCATAGAATGCCTTTCATCAAATACGTAGCACAGTTCATTTCATAAAACAGAGAAGGGTAATTCTGAAGGTTTAGAACTATGCATAGTATAAGGCATGGGGATAATTGTCAGATTAGAACTGATGGGAGCCAAGTACATGGAAGGATACCCACAAATCAAGGAAATTTTGCAGAAAGTTGGATGGCTCAAATTCATAGAGAAATTCGATGGTTTTCACAAGGAGATTACAAAATCCTTTTTGTTGTCTTTTTATGGCACAGAAGTGGAAATTGGAGACATCAAGTTCGCAGTCACTGATTCATTCATGGCCGAAGCCACAGAACTTCCAAGGCTTGGAGAAAGGTGGTTCAAAAAAAGGAGTTCCACAGTGAAGCATGGAAATTTATACTCAAAAACCCAGGTATGGATCATGTCTCTGTTTTTAGAAAAGGTATCCCCAGCTCATCTCTTAAAATTAAATGGAGGAACATGCTCTTGGTTTTATAAAAATTGATCACTTGTGAAGGAAGGTTTGGTTGCATGCATGTATACCATATCCATTTATTGATGAATTTATTAGAAAATGGTGAAATAAATCTTCCCTTATTTCTACTAAATAGCTTAAAAAGGATGTCCACAAATGTGCAAAAGAGAATACAGTTCATAGACACCACCATGAATCATCATGGATTGGTAAATATACTCATTGAGTTTCATTTAAAAAGCATAGGAGATACTGGGAGAGTTTTCTCATTAGAAATTATTTTCAAAAAGCACTTGAAAAACCTAAAGAAGATAATTTCAGAAAGAGAAGAAGGAAGAATATTGATATAAATATTGAAGACAGACCTGAATTTTCATTGCAAAATAATGATGAAAAGCTAATCTTTTAAGAGCTGATAGAAATAAGAAAGAAAATCAAGAGAAGAGGTAAGATAAGAAAGAGGAGGAAGGTGACAAGTGAGGAAAATCTAAGTCCTCCACAATTGAGAAGGAGCTCCAGACTCCAAGGTTCAATGAAGAAAACATTATCAAAAGAGAGAGATTTTATAAGTTTAGATGAAGAAACCCCAATACCATCTCCTGTCAACATTTCTCCTCCACAGAGTCCTCAAAATTCTCTTATTCATCATTTTGAAGGTAGCCCCAGCAGAAGATCTTCAGGCATAGACCCAATACAGCAAGAAATATATGATTATGTATAATCACTAGAGAATAGAAGTGCATCAATGCATCCAAAACCTTCTATCAATCCACAAGAACCTCTAGTTGATGCTCTCAAACAGGATATTTATGAACTAGAGATATTGAACAAACATATTAATAAGGAGAATGAGACCTTGAAGCAACAGAACAAGTTGGAAAAGGTAATTCATGACAGTAACATTCTGCATTTAGGATTATGGTACAATAAAAATAGGAAATTGAAAATAAAGAACAAGTTATTAAACAAAGCAGTCAGTAACCTCAAGTACAAGGTTCTTATGAGAAGGCCCGGGATGACAGTCACTTCAAAGAAAAAAAAAGAATTAAATTGGATGTGCTAGCAGAAGTATCTGAGCAAATGCAGTAGGAAAGGAGAACTCACATTTTTGGCAAATTGCATGAGGACATGAAATGACTTCGCAGTGGGGGTAGGTTGAACCTCAGAATTACCCTCTCTTTGACATCCTTTCTCTCATTTTTCCCTTACTTTCTCATAAGATCACATACCCCAATCAATGATAAATGCTATGTTTTGTCTCAAGGAATGCATTAAAATGATTGCCATGTTATATTCTCATGTTCTTGCTATTTGAATATATTTTTGCAATTTAGCTATAGAATGCAGCCTATTCTGCAGCTAATCATGGATTTTGTAGCTACTCTCATGGTCTGACAGGTTCCAACTGTCAAATGGAGAATTGAGCCATATGGGAATTTCTAGAATCATCTCCACATGGATTTTTTCCTATTCACTCAGTCAAGATCGATAGAAAAGCAGGCCTAAGATCATGGGCAAAGGTGTCGTCAAAGTACATTAGCCAAGAATAGCAGGACTCTTGATTTGCTCTATCGTATCAAATCAAGAGTCAAACAGTCCTATTGCAAATTTACAATTTGAATTAGCCACCTATAGCAAGATTATCTCATAGACAGTTATGTTTATTTTCTTTAAATACCGATTGTACAGAATCGAGAAGGGACAGTTAAGAAATTAATTTAAGTTTTAAGATTTTGTTGATACGCTGTGTATTAATACTTTGTTCTATCATAATACAAAGATTGTGTTTCCAATGATTTCTTAAGTGCATCTTTAACCAACTAGCATTTCAATGAAATCAGTTGCAAAGGGCCCCTGCACTGGAGGAGGTTTTTCATTTGTTGTTTTTAGTTTAATTTCTATTACTCTGTTTTTAGCAATTATTTTTTCTTATTAGATTAATTTTTCATTTCAGTTTTGATCAATAGCATAATAACTGTGTAAGCCTTGTTCTTATAAAATATTTCGTGAAGATAGATAACTCTGTTTTCAAATCGATTTAAGATTTGAAATAATAAGAATATACAGTTATCTAGTTTTCTTACTGTTCTGTCATTTATTTTCTTAGAATAGAATTATCAATTAACTGTGTCAATGGATGTTCTCAAGTTCATTTCAAGATGATGATCCTAAAATAAATTATTGAATGTCTAATTCATATAGTTATTGAGTTTATTCTGCACATTTTTACTTTTTTCTAGGAATTTAGAAACTAAGGTATAATTGACTTCTTACACAGCATCTCAAGAGGGTAATACTTCACATTGAATGTTGGGGAAAATAAAAAATATATTAGTTTTTTACAGTCATTTTTTACATGCTTTCACATTTTTCTTTCCTATCCTCACTTAGTTGCATCACTGATATTCCTAAAGGTCATTCTAAGGAGATTGATTTAATCATATTTCAAGACTGAATGATTGAATGTTAAATGAATGCAATTATTGAGTTAACTTATTCATATTTTACTTGCTTTTATAGATCATTAGGTATAATTGGTTACTTAACACCATCTCAAGAAGCTAACACTTCAAAATTGAATGTTGGAGTAGCGAAATATACATTAGATGTTTTCCTTTACACACTTTGCTTACTTTTCTAGGACATTAAAATTTAAAGTATAGATAGTTGCTTACACATCATCTCAAGAAGGTCGCACTTCATAATTGAATGCTGGAGTAACTAGAAGTACATTAGTTGTTTTTATTCTCTGCCTTTACTTAAACACTGCAATTTCAATCTCAGTTTTAAGAATTAGATCCATGGAATAGGACCAATGATAAGATAAAATAGATGCTCTATTTTCCATATTAGATTCTAACTAGGCAATAGTCTTTGATTTATTTTTATGTAGATTAGATTAACTTAGGAACACTTCTTTTTCTTCCTTCTTAAAATTCATTAGATTCATTTAAATCTTTTCATAGGTTTTACATTGAACATTTTTAGACATCAAAGAACAAAAATCCCCAAAACAACATAAAATGAAAACAAAGAAGAAAGAAGAAAGAATAACTAAGCACATACAGTGCACCACACTTCATTAGTTTACAAACCTCAGTTGATAATTTGTGCAAACAATTTAAGACATCAAATTGACTAAACACCAAGTCAGAAACAGTTTCTAAGAAAAGAGGCCAAGTCAGCAACAACTTTCACCAAAAGGGGTTGAATCATCAAAAACCTCCAGAAAAATAGAGGCACTCCATCTATATTTCTCCTTATTTTATTCTTCTTATCCTAATATTGTAAATCAGTTAAGATTGTTTCTAAATTTTTGTTAATTAGTATAAATAACTCTCAGTTTGATTTATTAAGGGTTGCTCCCTTGGATGAGTGAATTTTTGTAAACAGAAATTGTACAAACCTTTTTTATCATAAACAATACAAGAAGGATTCTAAACTTATCTCATACAGCTCTATTTTCTCTATGAGTTTTTCCAGTTTTCTACCATTTTGCTTCTTCATATATTTAATTATTATCAAGATAACTAGGTGAGGTTAACTGTGTTTCAGCAATCCTATAATTCCTCCTGAAGTCATTATTATTATAAATAATGATTTACTTGACAATCTGTTGATGTAAGTCCCTTTTATAAAACGTTTCTCGGCATTATTTTTCGATGGTGCATGCATCAATGGAATATGCAGCTCCAGGGCTTAGATTCGTCTCCACAACAAAGACCACTATCGAATCCATTGGAACGGGGGCTCTGGCTCAAACAACAAGGGTGAAATTATGGCACTCTGGGGAGGCCTGTACATTGCATATAATCTAAAACTCTCAGACATCTATATATACGGAGACTCGAAGATTACTATATATGGGATCAATGATCGTTGTAATCTAAAAATCCATCGTTGTTTTGGTTGGATTCATAGAATTAGAAATATTCTACAGAAATTTCAGTCATATAGTATCGAACACATCTATAGAGATTTGAATACTAGAGCTGATAAGCTATCGAAGAAAGGATTGGACAGTCCTTCTGGAGAGTTTCATATTCATCTCTACAGGGGTTCCCTTTGCCTCGACACTCGGATACTCCCTATTCCTTAATAGTGGACAGATGATGGCTTGTTTTCTAATTTTTTTCTTCGATGTTGGCTGCAAGCGAGCCCTCTTATGCAAGTGAGGCTGTTGGTGGCTTCTTGGCATTGACTCTGTTCTTGACATTGCTTCATCAGACAGGATTCAATTCTGAATCTCGTTTTTTCTTCATTTAGGAGTCTGAGAGATCAGTCTCAGAGATCACTTAGTATCTGATTTTTAGTTGTTTATTGTATTGTGAGGCATTGAATTCCAGTTAAACTGGAGGCCATTATGGGATTTTCTATTCATGGGCGGCTCTGATAAATGCTTAGAGAATTCTTAGAGGATTGGGTATCCAATTTCTAGATTCTTCGGGACTAAAATTGGGTGTAATGTCTTATGATGTAATCACTCGTATTTGATCGAATATGAACTGTAATACTACAACATTTTTTTCTTACTGAAAAAAAAAAAAAAAAAAAAAAAAAAAAAAGAAGAAGAAGAAGAAGAAGAAGAAGAAGAAGAAGTCCCTTTTATTTATAAATTGTCATCATCTTGATAATGTTAGATATATTTTGTTAAAATTTTAGACATTTTTTAAAGGTTTTCTAGCTAATGGTTTATTGAAGAATTCAATCTGAATATTTAATAATCATATTCTCTTACATAAGTCCACTTAATCGAATTATAAAATCTTAATCACTGTTTGAGATGAACAAGCAGCCCTTACTTATAATTACTGATATTATCCATAATATTTAAATACATAACTGTTTGCTAAAATTTATCTTATGCATTGGTCCTCCAACATCACAAAATACAAACAAAACATTATAGATGCTTTGGCATGATTATTGACCACAATCATCTCAAAGAACAACATCAATTTGGCGTTGTTGTCGGGGAACGAATTTGATTTTTTTTCCCTAGGAAAACGATAAAACCATATTCCTTTAAGGTGAATAAAGGTTTAGTAAGGTCAAAAATTTCTAACCTGGTGATTCCACTATGACCAAACTGGCTCCTTCAAAGCACACTAGATCTTGATCTGACTCTGAGATTATTGAGCCCTTATCAGATCCATAGAGACTGGTGAAAAGAGCTTATTCTAGGAGAAGGCATCAAACCCCTTCTTCTTCTAATCCTCAAGAGGATATAAATATAATTCTTGATCCCTTTAGATCTGGACCCATCCCCTTAGAATTAGAAGACGTACCTGATAAAGTGCGTGATCTAGTATCTAAAGGAGTGGATTTTCAATGAGCCTTGTTAGTTCAGTCTTTAGAATCCTACAAATACCTCAGGAACCTTTTGAATCTCCTATATTAGAGAAATATTTGGATCTCAACTTGCCTAGATTCAAACCTACTGATTTCATTTCCCATGTAACATACTCTGGACCTTCAACTTCACATCAACCAGAGGATCTCTATTATGTTTATTCCAATACTTTATTCGAACCTAGAGAAGGAGAAGAAGAAGAAGTTTAAAAACTAGTTATTAGAACTCATTTAAGGTCCCGAAGGGTTCCTGGTTTCCCATTTTATTCTCCTCCTCATTCTCCACCTCATTCCTTACCCCCAACTTCTCCATCTTCATCCACAACTTCTACTTCTTCCTCCTCATATACTTCAACATCTTCAAGTATGGTTGGTTTCAGACTTATTGTACAAGAAAGATATGATCCTCTTTTACTTCCTAATATCCTCAATGATTTTCCACCTGGATATCTAAAACACCTTCCCAGATTCAATGGAGAAACTGGCTCATCAGCTAAAGACCATCTATCATCATTTTTGGATTTTGCAGACAACATGAACATTAAATATGAAAATTTTTACATGAGAATTTTTGTCCAATCTCTAGAAGGGAATGTTAGGATTTGGTTCAGACAACTTCAAGCAAATTCTATTAGATATTGGGGAGAACTAACCACCATCTTCAAAAATTAATGGGGAGTAAAAAAGGATCTTGTATATTTCTTAACTGAATTTGAAGAACTAAAAAGAAATTTTGGAGAACCAGTTGTTGATTTCATCAAAAGATTCAATAAGATTTACCACAAAATGCCTCATGATTGTAAACACCGTGTAGAAGTAGCTAAGGTTAGATTCTCAAAGGCCTTTGAAGATGACTTTGTTGTCATGTTGAGAGAAATGACATCTCGAACCTTAGAGGACATGAAAACTAATGCTATAAAGGTAGAATAAAATAGGTTTGCATCTGCTAAGTTAAAATATAAAGTCGAGGAAGCCCAAAAGAAATTAAAAAATCAAGAAGCATCTTCTTCCTCTAAATCTAAAAGTGAAGATGCAAAAATTGATGAAATCACAGCACTTCATAGAAATTTATCCAATATAATTTCAAATATTGAAACTCAACCAACAAAAGTTCAAAAAAATATTTCTAGACCACAAACACAGGTCCAAGGTCAGTATAAAAAGGTTGCTCCATTGCAAATTCTTCAGAGGCCTTATAATGACCAACAAGTACCCACACCGTTGTTGATTGATGATCAACAACCTGATGACAATAATTTTTCTATTATTGAATACATTAATAATGTATATCATACATCCCTTCAAATTGTCATTGTCCATGTTCCCTAAAGTCAAACCCCTCAAGAAGACCAAGATACTTCTCAGGTTTCTAAGTATCAAGATTTTTCTGAGTTTCTTATTGCAGAACTCAATAGAAGATATGACTTAATACCTAGAGTTGGTCCTGGTAGACCTCCCAAAAACCCTGTACTAATTGAGCCTCAAGTAAAAATTGTCGAAAATCAAACAACTTTTGTTCAACCTCTAAATCAATCAAGTGATTCTGCTTAGGTTGAAAAAACTATATTGACTTCCTTTAATGTTGAGAAAGAATTAGAAAGAGTTAAAATCCCAATTCCACTTTCATAACTTTCTAAAAAACCAGGGTATAAAAGTCAAGTTGCAAAATGGATCTAAAATTATAGTATGGATGTTGAAGGAGATATTATTAATCTGCAAAATGAAAGACCCACCATAGCTTTTGGTCCTAGTTCAGATATGATCGATGAATCCATACCACATTTTTATGTGACTTTAAAAGTGTGTGACTCCCTACCATACAACTGTATGCTTGATTTTGGTGCTTCACACAACTTAATGCCTAAAGTCATCATGGAAAAACTTAATTTGGATATCATTCAAACCTATCATGACTTTTATACCTTTGACTCTAAAAGGTTTCAATGCTTAGGAATTATTAAAGATCTAGTGGTCACTTTACATCAAATACCAGTTAAAAGTGTAGTATTAGACATAGTTGTCACTAATATTCCTCCCAAATTTGGAATGCTTTTATGAATATCAAGTTGTGCAAAATTGGGAGGAAGTTTCCAAATGGACATGTCTTTTTCCACTATTCATGTATATGGTGGAGAGATCCTTAGGTTGTATAGAGAATTCAAATTCCTAAACATTGTTTGCAAAGATGATCAGGCTAAAAATCATCCCATTTATGCAGTTGATCAGGATTTTAGTTGTTTTCAACTATCAATAGATACTTCACAGAATTCTCAACTCAAGATTGAGGATACAGTTGACACCCCTAAATCAGTTCAAACTGGAATTTGGAAATTATACTTTGATGGATCTGCACAAAAGATGGTGTTGGAGCAGGTGTTGTTTTGATTTCCCCTGATAAAGAAAATATCAATCAATCATGCAAGTTAGATTTTGAGGTCACAAATAACATTGATGAATACGAAGCTTTTAAACTAGGATAACATCTTGCTAAAATTTTAAAGGTCCAAAATTTGAGTGACTTCACTGATTCATAACTTATAGTAAGACAGGTTAGGAGTCTTTGTCAAAAAAAGCACCCTAGGCTCAGATCTTACAGAAATGAGATTTGGGACACCATTGAAAATTCCCTTGATGCTTTCAATATGACTTATATTCCTAGAGATGAAAACATGCATGTAGATTCATTATTTGTTTCAGCTAGTTTTTTTAAGATTCCAGATCAATTTTAATTCAATATCAAATAAATATCAAATATAGGCCATCAATCCCAGACAATCTTAAACATTGGAAATTATTTGAAGACGACGAACAATTAAAATCATTTCTTCAAGTCATTGAAGAATTTTTTGTATTTCAAATTGAAGAGGATAACTCAAATAGTAATGAAGCTACCAAAGACAAAGAAAATTCAAATCTTAAATCTAAGGTAGCTGATCATGATATAATTCAACTATCAAATAATTTTATCCCCAAGGGACTTGTTTCTTTAGAAAAATTGTTTGATCAAAATTATGTTCCCAAAAATCCATTCTCTGCTTCACCAAAAGATGACATAGAAGACTCTAATGTTGGTATTGATGAGGAGATTAAAAACATTAAACTTTTTTATCATTAACTCCTGAACTTAAGTATGAATATATCAAACTTCTTAAAAATTACAAAGATGTATTTTCCTGGTCTTATACTAATCTAAAAACTTATAACACGTCTTTAATTGAGCATTAAAGTCCACTAAAACCATATGCAAAACCTTATCAAAAGAAGTTAATAAGGATGAACCCAGTTCTACTTCCCACCATAGAAAAATAACTGAAATAACTTTTAGATGCCCAAATAATTGTCCCATTAAGATAATCTAATTGCGTTGCCAATTTAGTCCCTGTGAGAAAAAACAATGGTGAAATAAGAATCTATGTGGATTTTAGAAACCTTAATAAAGCATCCTTGAAAGATAATTATCCACTTCCAAAGATGGATCAATTACTTCAAAAAGTGTTAGGTGCTAACATACTCACTATGTTGGATGGATTCTTTGGCTATAATCAAATATTGGTGAATTCAGAAGACAGGGAGAAGACATCTTTTACCACACCTTGGGGTACGTTCATGTATGCTTGGATGCCTTTTGGTATATCAAACGCAGGAGCAACATTTCAGAGAGCCATGGAATTTGCCTTTTTCGGGAAGTTAAAAAAATTTGTTTTTATTTATCTTGATGATTTAGCTATTTTCTCTGAATCAGATGAGAAACATCTCAAGAACTTGATGAAATTTTTTGACAAGTGCAGGAAGTTTGGAATATCTTTGAATCCCAAAAATTAATTATTTTCCATTAAAGAGGGTAAATTACTAGGTCATATTATTTCAAAATATGGATTATTTATTGATCCCAAAAGGGTCTCTTCTATTCAACCATTATCATTACCTAGAAATAAGAAAGAGATTCAAGCTTCCTCAGGGAAAATTAACTTTTTGAGAAGGTTTATACCTAAATATGTGGAAATAGTGAAGGACATAACAGATATGCTCAAAAAGAACCATGAAGTCAAATGGACCATTCCCGCAAGATTTGCATTTGACGAAATAAAGAAGGCCATCTCTGAATCCCCAACCTTATCCAGTCCAAAATACTCTGAACCTTTTAGCATGTTCTCTTTTTCTTTTTAAACCACCTTTGTTGTTGTCCTTTTGCAAAGTAATGAAGATTATCATGATCATCCTATATCATTCTTTAGTAACGTCATGAGAGATACAGAACTCAGATATGATATTATCGAAAAAAAATCCTATGCCTTAGTTCAAGCCCTAAACTCTTTTAGAATGTATATATGTCATTCTACTAGCATTGCCTATGTGCCTAATAATTCTGTAAAAACTATCCTCACACAACCAGACACTGATGGGAGAAGAGGAATATGGATAACTCAAATCCTTGATTTTGACCTTACCATTAAAACTACCAAGTTAGTAAAGGGGTGGGGTTTAGCTAAATTGTTAGCTGAATCCAATTGTAAAGTTTTGGGCATAAACTCTATTTTTGAAGTTTCAGAGAAGCATCCACAAGAACCTTATTCAAATTTGGAAAGGGAGAATCCATAAGAACCTTCCTTAAATGCATAAGGGGAGAATACATAAGAACCTTCCCATGGAGTGCAAGGAAAGAATATACAAGAACCTTCTCCTTCAGCTCAAACAATCCTTGTTCATATTGATGAGAATTTTTTTTTATTAGATTGGTATGCGGATATTGTTCATTTTCTAATCCATTTTGAATGTCTAGCTCATTTTTCAAAAAACCAGTGCAAAACACTCAAGTTGAAATCCATCAAATAGTGTATCATCAATGCCAACTTATACTGGAAAGATCCTCTTAATATTCTACTACTTTTCTTGACATAATCAAAAACTAAAGGAATCCTTGATCAATTTCAAGAAAGAATATGTGGAGGCCACTATGCTTGGAGAGAAACAGCATACAAGATACTTAGAGCAGGATTCTATTGGCCTACTTTATCTTCACAAGTAGGATCAAAATTCAGAGCATGTGTTCCATGTCAGATGTTTGCTGGTAAGAAAAAACTAGCAACCCTTCCACTAGTTCCAGTAGTTGTCTCAGTACCATTTCTTCAATGGGGATTAGATTTTATAGGTGAAATCCACCCAACCTCCGGTAATCATCACAGATGGATCTTAACTGCTACTGACTATTTCACCAATTTGGTGGAATCCATTCCTTTAATAAATTCTACAGATTTAGTTGTAATAAAATTCATTGAAGAGAAAATTTTATCCAGATTTGGTTGCCCATAGCAAATATTCATTGATAATGCCACAGCATTCAACAACATAAAAATGATAGAATTCTCCCAGAAATCTCAGATTCTACTGCATCACTCAACTCCCTATTATCCACAAGGAAATGGTATTGTTGAATCATCTAACAAGAGTTTAGTAACGTTAATCAAGAAAAATTTAGAATACCACAAGAAAAACTGGGATAGTCATTCGATTTATACAGTTTGGGAAAATAGGATTTCTCCCAAAAGATCAACAAGTAAATCTCCATTCCAATTAGTTTATGGAAAAGATGTTATTTTTCCTACAATTTTAGCTTTCCCTGTGCTCATGTTTCTACAAGAATCTACTGATGAACATGATGATTTATCTGGAAGGATT
Organism: Pinus albicaulis; assembly: GCA_034641835.2. Classification (NCBI taxonomy): domain Eukaryota; kingdom Viridiplantae; phylum Streptophyta; class Pinopsida; order Pinales; family Pinaceae; genus Pinus; species Pinus albicaulis. The sequence continues at coordinate 11,325,653 of CM076577.1, forward strand.
AATCAGATTATTGAGTTTAATGAAAACAGAGATGAGATTCAATACAAACAAAAGAAATATCATAATAAAATTAAGAGTCTCTTTGACATAAAGGCAAGGGAAAGAAATTTTAGAGAAGGGGATTTAGTTTTAAGATGGGATACTTTGAGAGAATATAAAAGAAAACATGGAAAGTTTGAAAATTTATGGTTTGGCCCACTCGGCATTGTAGAGGTAAAAGGAAACAACACATTTGTTCTACCTAATTTGGAAGGATAGTTTTCAACACTGCCTGTCAATGGCAGATTCTTGAAACACTATATCTAGTACTAAAGGAGATACTACATCATCGTTGCACATAATCATTTTCTTTTATCATTTGAATTCTGTTTGTTTTATAAAGCAAAGACTCCATATCCCGAGGAGAATGCACATGGAACTACTTGTTCTCTGCATCCCACGGGGGGAAGCAGTCCCTAGTTGGAGCCGATGTTGTAACATTATTTGTTTTTGATAAGTTAGCATGGTATTTTGAAAAATAAAAAATAAAATGCCAAGTTAGAACATGGATGAAAAAGAAAAAATTTAAAAATGTTAGGAAAATTATATTTTATTACATCCATGCTAGAAAAAATGATAGAGTAGTTTGCTCTAAATAAAGGAGGCAAAAGAAAAAATGTTAGGGAAGCATGAAATAAAAAAATGCTAATGCTTTAGTGTTTAAAATAATAAATGGTTGCCTATTTAAATGCGCCAGATTCTCAAAAATGTAAAATTTTCAGTTTATGTATGTTAAAACCTTTGAAAAAGGGTTTAATGTTCATTTATTAAATTAATATATAGGTGCATATGGATTTTATTATAAGATCACTCATGAAAAGTAGTCAAATCACTTCAAATAAAGCGCTTGCATTTTTTGACGACAGATCTCGAGCTCCACTCAGATCTACAGTGGAGATCAACTTCGCAACCCCCCCCCCCCCCCCCCCGACAGTTTCTTGTTAACGCGAGTGGGGGGGTCCGACATCTGGTATTAATGGTTTCCCTTTATCGCAACATGGGAGCACCGTATCACTTAGCACCCCCTCAGCCTAAAACAAGAAACTGGGAGGTACTCCCCTCCTTAAATCCACCTCTGGTTTTCATCGCTGACAACCATTTTTCCCATGCCACAGCCGTTAGTCCAAAAATCAATCATATCCCTCCATGTCACTTTTCTGTTTATCCACAACGATCAAATTATACCCATTAATCATCTCGTTGGCCAATAAATCTTCTCCTGAACCATTAATAGCGCGGTTATGAAATTAAACCTCATTAGACTATTAGACATGAACGTTAAACCTGAAGTGCAGCTTATACAATTACCAAAAGGCTCAGGTTCTTTACTTTACCTCCTCGTTCAATTTCCTTTCATACTTCATTTTATTTCACAGTGAATTGTCATTTCTGAAATCACCCTTCATATTCCTGAAAGCCTGTCATCGTTTCTGTAACCCCAACTTCAAAGTCTTGTACTAGTCTATACCAGTCAAGCATGGCACCTAATGCCAAAACCAAGAAACAAATGACTCCTAAGGGAAAAGGTAATAAAAGAGTGACAAAAGAAAACCAAAATGTCGACAGTGTTGTAGAGGTCATCTTCGAGGTCGATCATTCAGGTGTTGAGGTCATTCCCAAAGCTTCCAAATCCGTTGCAAAAGACATCCCTGCAACTCCGCAAATCAATCTCGACCTCATACCCCTAACTGACGCCTATTTTAAAATCGCAGAATGTCATTTTGAATTCGATTTCTACGAGCTACATTTGTGGCTAAAACAGAAGCACACAGATAAACAAGGCCCTATCAGGTTTTGGGATATCTATGTTGCCTTTGTTTGCATTCCCTCAAACTCACCCATTTATGGATCTAATTGCCTGGTGTCATAAGAAATATGACCCTATAACCAGGTCAGTGGTGGCTCAGAATGGAAACATTCTGATCAACATATCCCCTGAAATCATTAACCAGATGCTTCTCATCCCTTCGTTTTATTCCTTGTCCTATTTCTCTCCCGCTGCTCTCATGGACCTTTATCATAAATTATATTTCCCTTAGAGAACTCAGATATTTGACATTCTCCTACCTGAAGATGCAGAATTACCAAAGAGAAATCCCCCATATGCATCCTTTATCTTTCCTATAGCTTCCAAACACTGCATCTCCCTTATTTCTTATCTTTTAGGATACCCAAACTATTGATATTCAACAAGATGATGATCCTAGTGAAAATTAAGCACCCTCACTATGTGGGGCCTGCAGGCTATTTTTAGGTGTATGTCTATTTTTAGAATGGTGAGAATATTCTAAAATTAGAAGGAGACTAATTGTAGATGGTTGAGAAAATTCTATATTTAGATGAGTTTCTATTTTTAGATCATGGGTGAAGTCTATTTATGGATCGCATATCTAAAACTAGAATGCATGTCGATTATGATTAGCCCTTAATAATAATCAGACAATAAATATTAACTTATTCTCTTGAAGCACTTGATTTCAGTTAACTGATGTGGAAAACCAGTTAGCTGAAGGAATTACACATTCCAAGGTTGGTTGGTGGGACATGCACAACAGAATTCATTATAACTGAGTGTGACAAAGTTGTAATAGAGTTGGAAGAGTAGTTATGTGAGTTGTTATTTAGTTTAACTCAGTTAAGTGAGTTAAACTCAGTTGTGTTAGTTGTAACTAAAGATATACTAGTGAGATATCATTGAATTAATTATTTAATTAATTCACAAGTAGTGTCTCACATGCAACTGAAGAAATACAACTGTTAACTACTTGCATGTCAAATACAGTGGAGACCCAATGGAGATAAAGGTGAAAGGGTCTGGTTGAATATCAGTTGTTACAATAGTGATGCATTAAATGCATCTACACAAAATTGGAGATTCCAATGAGGATTTCACATTTAAGGCAAGGCAAGATCAAAGTCATTTAGGGATCTTCTTCAGCAGGGATTGCACAGTGGAGGCAGGCTATCGAGAGGTAGTAAATTGGTGCATCTGTGAACCAATTTTTGTATAATAGTGTGAGACAATTTTATATTGTACTAAGAGCTCTATGAGTTTAGCCTTGTATGAGATTGTTTCATGATCCATGATATACATAATATATTATAGTTGGGGTTTTTAGCTTCAAGCTTTCCCAGTAAAAACATCTTGTTATATGCGATTGATTTTTCTTCATGTGTTTGCAATTGGCGATTTAATTTCCACAAAGAATTGAGTAGAAGAATTTTGTATTTAATAGTGTATTTAATTTTTATATCAGGTGTGTTGTGAAACCAACTCCAAATAGTAGAAGAAAAGAGATATCAATGCCTTATAAATAAGCCACTTCGAGGGGGAAACCTCCAATACATTACATGAATGAACAATTATTGGATGATACAATTGACAAAACCTACTTTCTATATATAGGATTCCATGGGGCCACAATGTAATCCTAGCCGACCTAACAATAATAATGTAAGAGCACAATAATAACAATATGGGGGTTACAGGGGTACAACAATAACAATAAGGGGGTTACACTAACAACAATAACGAACTATAATAGTAATATAGCGACCTAACATGCTCCTCTCCTTCAAAAAAGTGTTGTCCTCAACACTTGAGTAGCTCTGGGTGCTTTTGTATAAAATTCTCATCCTCCCATGTACAATCTCTAGTGGGTAAATTCTTCCATTTGATGAGATACTTTGAAATTGATCGATTTCAGAGCTATTGAGTTCTTGTTTTCGTGACTGCTTCAGGTTCCAATATGGTTTTTCCTTCCTCATAAAGTTTTGGCAATATTGTCTGAACTGGAAGTTTTTCCCCTATAACCTTTTTTAAGCATGAAACATGGAAAACTAGATGCACTCACGAAGAAGCCGGAAGCTCCAATTTGTATGCTATAGTACCAATCTTTTGCAACACCTTGTAAGGACCATATTACTTTGGAAATAATTTATTATTCTTCTTAGCTTGCTTGAGGGACATTTTTTTGTATGGTTGTAGCCGTAAAAATACCCAGTCTCCCACATCAAAACTTCTCTCACTGCGATGTTGATTTGCCTGTTGTTTCATTCAATTTTGTGCCAAATTTAGGTTATCCTTTAAGAGTTGAAGAAATTCTTGTTGATGCTCAATGTGATCCTCCATTGCTTGAACCCTAGAATTTTCCCTTAAATAATATGTGATGGACGGTGGATGATATCCATAAAGTGCCATAAATGGGGTCATTTTTGTTGTAGTATGGAAGGAAGTTCTATACCACCATTCAGTGAGAGGTAACCACTTGACCCATTGTGCTTGCTTATCAGATAGAAAACAAAAAATATATCCTTCCAAACTTTTATTCACTATCTCTATTTGACCATCGGATTGAGGATGATAAGATGAGCTATGAGCTAGTCGAGTACCCAAACAAGAAAATAATTTTGTCCAAAAATTTCCTGTAAAAATGGGATCTATGTCACTTACAATAATCTTGGGGTTTCCATGTAGCTTTTGAATTGTTTCCATAAATGTCGTAGAAACTATACTTGCTTTAAATGGATGAGATAATGCACAAAAGTGTGCATACTTGGTAAGTCTATCAACTACCACCATGATGACACTCCTTCCTTCAGACTTAGGTAAACCTGTGATAAAATCAATTGAAATCTCCTCCCAATGTTGACATGGAATGGATAAAGGTTATAGAAGACCCAGGGTCTTAATTGTCTCAACTTTATTTTGTTGGCAAACCAAACATTCCACCACAAACTTTTGAATATCATATTTAACGCCATCCCAAAAAATTCTTTCTTCACCCTATGGTAAGTTTTCAAAAATCCTAAGTGTCCTCCTAAAGGAGAAGTGTGCAATTCCAAAAGAATATTTTATTTTAGTTGGGAATTCTTGCAAATATATAAGCAACCTTTGTACTATAAGGAATCATTTTTCCAACTAAATGTATCAGATGTACTAGGATCTTTCTGCAACTTTTGAATGAGTGTCCACACTTCTTTGTCCTTCTTCCATTCATACCTTGCTTCGGTTATCCAATCTGGTTGGATAATAGAAATGGCACAAAGAAATGCTTCCACCTCTTCATCCTTTCTTGAGAGTGCATCTACAACAACATTTAGCTTCCCTTTTTTTAGATGATTTCAAAGTCATAACCCAACATCTTTGTGACCCATTTTTGTTGCTCTTCTGAAGATATTCTTTGTTCCAAAAAGTGTTTAAGACTATCATGATCATTTTTTACCTTGAAGTGTCTTCCCATTAGGTAAGGTCTCCATTTCTTTAGTGCATGTAGCATTGCCAACATTTCCTTCTCATAAATAGCCTTTTGTAAATACTTTCCTTTGATTGAACGACTTTCAAAATTAATGGGTCTTCCTTCTTGCATTAAAACAGCACCAATTCCATTTCTTGAGGCATCACATTCCACGATAAAGGTTTTTGTGAAGTCTGGCGTAGCTAAGACTGGTGCTAGGCACATTTCCTCTTTAATATGTTAAAAGGATTTAGTTGCTTCAAGAGTCCATGAAAATGCATCCTTCTTCAATAATGTTGTTATAGGTGTTGTTATTCTCCCATAATTCTTAACAAACTTGCAATAATACCCTGTTAACCTGAGAAATCTGCGCAACTGCTCTATGGTTGTGGGGACTTTCCATTCCTTAATGGATTTAATTTTGTTAGGGTCTACATTAACACCCTCATGAGATATAATATGACCCAGATATTCCACCTCTTGTACTCCAAAGAAACATTTGGATGCTTTTGCATATAATTGTTTCTCCTCCAATAGTTTGAGCACCATGTCAACATGTTGAACATGATCCTTCCAAGACCTGCTATAGATTAGTATATCATCAAAAAATACTAGCACAAATTTTCTAAGGAAGGGTTTGAAAATGGAATTCGTCAACCCTTGAAATGTAGAAGGTGCATTGGTAAGGCCAAAAGGCATGACCAAAAATTCATAATGACCCTCATGAGTTCAAAATGCTATTTTTGGAATATCTTCAGTCTTCATTCTAATTTGATGATATCCTAAATGAAGATCCAACTTGGTAAAATAAATTGCTCCATGAAATTCATCCAATAATTCATCAATCACAGGAATGGAAAATTTATCTTTAATCATGAGCTTATTGAGCTCTCTATAATACGGACACATGTGCCATGATCCATCTTTCTTGTGCACCAATAACACTGGAGTAGAGAAATAACTTTGACTAGGTTGAATTATACCAGCCTCTAACATTTCTGCAATTATATGTTCAATTTCGCTCTTTTGTACATAAGGATATCTGTAAGGTCTGATATTTGTAGGAACACTTCTTGGAATCAAATGAATAGCATGATCATGATCACGAATATGTGGGAGTCTGTTGGGAGTATCAAACACCTTGGATTCATTGTCCAAGACATTTTTGAGATCTGGAGAAATAGATGATTTTGATGTTGGAACTTCTAGTGAGAATAATTGTGCAATTACGCCCTGTTGTTCTTTCTTCAGAATATTTTTCATGACATTAGAGCTTATTATCTTTCCTGGCTTCCCTGTGATACCCCGTAATTCTATTTCCTTTCCTTCCGAATAAAAATTCAATAAAATTTCTTGAAAATTAAAATTTATCGTCCCTAAAGATTGTAACCATTGTACTTCTAGTACAACATCAGCACCTCCCATTGGGATGGAAAGCATTGGACTATTCGATACATATTCCCTAGCTTGATATTATGGAATTTTCCAGAGAAATTTATAGTTCCTCCATTTGCAACAATCACTTGACATTCTGGTGTTGGGTATAGGAAACAATTCAATTCCTTGGCTACCTTACAATGAATAAAATTATGGGTACTACCCGAATCAATCAACATTGTTACCTTCTTATTCTTGATATGTCCTTCTATCTTGAGAGTTTGAGTGGTAATTCCTACCAATGCATTACATGATATGGTCAGACTCATTTCTTCTTCTTATAGGGTTTCTTCCTGGTGTATATCCTCTACTTTTGAAATTTCTTCTTCATTTTCTTCCTCCTCTTCACAATATATGTAAAAAACTTTCTTCTCAGCACACTTATGACATTTAGTGTATTTGCTATCGCAACTGTAGCAAAGCCCTTTTGCTATTTTTTCTTCCAATTGTTGTGGTGTCAACCTTGTAGGTTGTGGAAGTCTAGGAGTAGCAACACTTCCATCTTTATAGATGTGAGTGGTAGGCTTCCTTGTCACCATAATTTTACATTCAATTTTTCTTGCCAACCTGAATGCCTTCTCCAATGAATCAGGTTCCCAAAAGTGAACTTCATGTTGGATGTTATCCTTTAAAGTCCCTATGAAGACATCAATCTTGTGTTCCTCTGGAATATCAGTTACCCTTATATTCAATTTTTGGAAGTCCTCAATGTGCTCCACCACCAAACCTTTTTGTTTGAGATTTACCAATTGGCTAAAGAAGGTGTTGCTCTTTGCATCTTCATAATGTGCTATCATTTCCTCCGTAAAAATTGACCAAGTGACATTTTTCCCAGGAACAAAGCCATCGATACCATACAAATGTATTTTTTTCTAAATGTAAATTTGCAATGCGTACCTTTTGTGTGTTTTTCACATTATTGAGATCAAAATATTGCTCCATATGTAGTATCCATGTTATGGGATCCTTGCCATCAAATTTCCTCATATCCATCTTTGGAATATGGGGGTTCTTCAATCCAACATTAGATTTTATGAAATCATGATTAACATTTTTTTTGTCCTCATCATGAGTTTCTTCTACTATCTTTTCGCCGTTAGGAATCATTTATTGTATCAACTTTGACAAACCTTCCTTCAAATCTTCCATGTCTTCCTTCAAACCTTCCATTTTTTCTTCCATACCATCCTCCAAACCTTCCATCGTAGCTTCCATACCTTTCTTCAAACCATCCATCTTAGCTTCCATGATTTTGTTCAAAACATCCATTTCATTTTTTGTTGTTCTTTGCGAGAGTGAAATTTGGTGCATTTTCTCTTGTAATTTTGTTATGTCATGTTGCATTTCTTCATCTTCATGAGCCATAGTAGAGCCTTCCGAAGGCTTAATGGGTGTTGAATTCTTTTTAGGGAGCATTTTAGAACCCAATACTGATATATATTCTACAATATGCCCTTGGAATCAATTCAAATTGATTCTTCAAACAAAACTTATGCAATTCGGAAAAAAATACACACCTTTTTCTTTATTTTGAGGAGCTCAATATTGAAATTCAATTATCTCTATGATTACGGATTTTCAATATCTAAAAATTGGCCCTGAGGTAGCCCTCTAAATCCTCTTTCAAATGCCACAGTTCTGACCTGATTTGGATTCTTCAAGGAAAAGTTATCTCCAATCTCCCACAATGACCTAATTTTGGACTGGTTCAATAGAGCAAACTTGTATGACTTGCCATGCATCACTGTTTTCTCCTTCAGCTCTAAAATTGATATAAATAAACTACAGTCTGTGTAATTCCATCCAATCTTTACATAATTCCAATCTGATGCTCAGAGAGAGAGTTATGAAGATTTTCCCACGATCACCTCTTTGAGATGAAATTCGGGAGCTTGAAAAAGACCTAACTTCCACAGATCATATCTCTGAAAATATTGCGAACCAAGCTCTGAAATTTTGCAAAGATCTTCCTCAGGATTTTGGATCCGCACTCTAAAAATTTCAACTTATGAACCTTCGTAGAAACAACATTATAGCGAAAATTCCACGATGACTTGTTTGGTGCAGCGAAACCCTAGAATCCAAAGCTCTGATACCAAATGTTGTGAAACCAGCTCCAAAAATAGAGGAAAATAGATATCAACACCTTAGAAATAAGCCACTTCAAGGGGTAACCTCCAATACATTACATGAATGAACAATTCTTGGATGATACAATTGAAAAAACCTCCTTTCTATATATAGGAGTCCATGGGGCCACAATGTAATCCTAGTGGGGCCATAATGTAGCCTAGTCGACCTAACAATAATAATGTAAGGGCACAATAATAACAATATGGGGGTTACAGGAGTACAACAATAATAATAAGGGGGTTACACTAACAATAATAAGGGAATATACTAGTAATATAGGGACCTAACAAGGTGAGTTCGGTAATACATATTTGTAGTAAACATTTCTACATGGTATCGGAGTAGTGTTAATCACTGAAGATTTCAATATTTTTTGCAGTGCTGAGTTTTTTTCGTGGAACAATTCAAATTTGCTGCAAGAATTTCTTGGTGCGACAGTTGAGTAAACATCGAAATGGCTTTCAATGGTTTGCAGTTGGAGTTTTCACTCGAGGGCAGAACGAACTACATTTCATGGAAGGATAGGATGGAGGTCGTGCTCGAAGATAATGGCTTAAAGTAATTCATCAGCAGTGATGTTCCTAAGCCCACTTCGACGGATGCTGCAGTACTTGACGCCTAGAAAAATAAAGTATCGAAGACGAGAAGGATTCTGTTAGAAGGTGTGAAATACCATATTGTCTCAAGCCTTCACAAGAAATCCCCTCCATTTTCAATGTGGAAGGCTTTGACATATATTTTCCAAAGCAGTAGTAACCATAAGAAATTGGCACTGAAGGATAAACTCAGAAAAATCAAAATGGAGAAGGGCGACAGTATTCCAAAGTATCTCACGAAGTTTGTCCAGTGTAGGAATGAACTAGGGAGTGTGGTAATTATAGTTGCTGATGATGATTTCGTGAGATTGGATCTCTTGGGTATTCCTAAGAGTTGGCACAGTTATCAAGACTCTGTCAACGGACGGGAAAAACTATCAGATTGTGAAGGACTGTTGTTGGATCTAGTGCAAGAGGATTTCAGGTGAAATACCAGGGATGGTTGTTCATCAAAGCATGATGATGAAGAGGATTTTTGTTTGTCTGCCAAAGTGAGGAAAGGGAAGGGGAAGAAATCCCATTCAAAATCTAAGGCTCAAGGCAAGAATCTAGATTTGTCCAAGGTGAAGTGTTTTCACTGTCACGAACATGGGCATCTCGCCACTAACTGCCCATAGAAAAATAAGAACAAGAAGGTTGTTGGAGATGCAGCTAGTGAGGCCCTTGCCTCACAATTTGAACTTTATTTCTATTTTATTGCATGCCTGGTTTCAAGCGCAATGGGATCGGTGTGGTATCTTGATAGCGGTGCTTCCTTCCAGCACATTTTTTATGTACAATTATGAAGAAACCTTTGCACCATTGTTTATGTACAATTACAGTCATTTATTGGCTGCTATTATACATGAACAATTCATGAACTTCACCACACAAGGATTATTTAATTATTATTCTATGATTATTCATATGATTATGTTTCAACAGGCAGATTTGTTGTCTAGCAACTTCAACAAGAAGGATGTGCAGGAAATGAATCAATCAGTGATTCACTAAACAGAATTGTTCAGAGACTCATCAACAGCTTCTTCTTTCTCAAAATTTATAGACTCATTCATTCACCCAGTAAGGCAGCTCCTTACTAGTCAATCAAAGCCCAGAATTTGAGAAGACATTAAAAGAATTCTTCACCTAAGTGAACAAGAAAAGACAGGTGATTGATATCTATATAAAAAATACATAGATATCAGGCTGTATGGTTGCGAAATTTCACCATACAAACTTCCAAGATATGTGCCTATGAGAATTTTCTCCTTATAGTACATAATACAAATTTTAAATATGGATTAACTACATTTTGTTTCAAGAAAGAGGAAATCCTAGTTTAAACTCAAGGCCAATATTGGATCATTCATCTGCAATACCAGAGTAGTTGGTGTTGATGCAGATGCATTATTAAAGAAGATGGGTTTTCAATCAAGTTTTACTTGGTCATATAACCCCCATGGCATTATTTCTTCTCTGAGGGTTAAACTCAACACAACCTCTTACACTCATACCTCTAGAGCAGAAATAGAGAAACACATGAACCAAGATGAATGGGTAGAATGTACTTTACAGGAAGCAGATGAACAAGCCATTTCCACTTCAAATGTACAAACACCAGTGCCTGACAGTAAGAAGAAAAAAAGGATCAGAGAAGAGACACCACATTCAAAATAAATTATGAAAGGGTTCATCTTACAGCATAAGAAACCAAATCTCACTTCCTCCATGATTTCAGAAGAGAAACAACCAGAGATCATAGAGTTGGGAGATACTAAAGTCTCCACATGCACCAATTTTCCTTAGACTCCTCCACCAGCATCACCTGTAAGAGAGCCACTATAAATCATCCAGCATTCAGATGCCAACTCTTCTGAAGAGAAAAATATCTTCTCTAGATTTCTAGACATCAAGCATAAGATTGAAGAACTGAAATCAGATGTCTCCAGGAAATTCTGGAAACAAACATCTACATCACAACACAGGTTTCTCAGTGCCTTTGACAGTGAGAAAGGAAGGATGTAGATGGCCTTTCTGCAAGCAATAGTGCCATTTCCAAAGACTCGTGTTGAGTATAAGAAGATCATATTCTCATTTGATACAAAATAGATTCACCCAATTGACCAGATGGACGTGCACAGATAGTAAAGAGAAATGATATTTTCAACAATGACTACAACAGCCATGTCTCTTTCCAAATTGAAATTAGCATTGTAAAATATGCAATCCCAGTTAAATATTGAGAAATTCATTTGCTATAGACAATAGGATGAATTCATTGGAATAACTTGTAGTAAAAGTTGGATATGATCCAAAGGAATGCAAGGCAGCTGAGGAAATCATCAAGAAGAAAAATGCAGACATTGTTTCTCTACGAAAACAACTCAAGATAACCTCAACTGAAGACCCACAGACTAAAGAGATGGCATAAAATGAATCTGACAAGGAGTAAATGCTTAAGTTGATGATTGATCAAAATATGAAAATTATAAAAATGGAAGAACAAATTGAAGAATTACTGCTGAAAGAGAAATCAACACTCCAAGTGAATATTGATCCTACTTTAGCGACTCAAACATATTCTGCAGGAATAGAACCTTCAGTATCCTTGACCATAACTAATGCAGCACAATTGGCACAATATTTTTCCATTTAAAAGTAAGCACATGAAAAGTTACATCAGAAGTTTCAACTTCTTGAGTCACAAAAGATTAAAAATGGTACTTTATATCTAGAGGAAATGCAAAAGACTCATCAATTGGAACTTAAAATAAAAGAACTGGAAAGTGAATCCCTTATGGCTTCAACTCTACAAGAAGCCAAGCATAGTATCTAGGAATACATCATCAAGTCCATTACTGAAATATGGCCATCGATATAGATCATCTTTGAGCAGCACGAACTCATCAACAAATGTAGAACAGAAATTCAAGATCAGAAGGATCAACTCAAAAAGAATCCAAGTGAAGCTTCTGAAATGATCAAGGTTCTAAATTCAAAGAACATGGAGGAGTTGGAAGAAATCAATATCTCATACAGGACTACAACCATTTTTGAGATAAAGAAGTTTTTGTAGAAAAGAAACTTCATCAACCAGTTGCAGACCAAGTGTGAAGCTTTAAATGTTATTTTTCAAAGGTTTCATACTAAATTTAATGTTTTAAATCAAGGGCTACCAGGTCTGGTAGGATTATATGATAATTTTGTCAAGTTAGAAGATTATTGCACAAAGTTATATACAATTGAAATAGACAAATCAAATTTTGCAGGTATCAAAGGTCACATTACAGGGAGATATTTTCATGAAGCTCTGCAGTTTGATTTGATCATTCAACATCAAATCAAAAATTTATTCATTCAAAGACCAAATTTTGACAGATCTTTGAAGAGCCAAGTCAGTAACGATTTCCAACAAAAGAGGCCAAGTCAGCAACAGCTTTCACCAAAAGGGGTTGAATCATCAACAACCTCCAGAAAAACAGAGACACTCCATCTACCTATCTCCTTCTTTTATTCTTCTTATCCTATTATTGTAAATAAGTTAATATTATTTCTAAAGTTTTTTTAATTAGTGTAAATAACTATTAGTTCGAGTTATTAAGGGTTTCACCCTTGGATGAGTGAATTTTTGTAAACAAAAATTGTACAAGTCTTTTTTATCATCAATAATACAAGAAGGATTATGAACTTGTCTCATACAGATCTGTTTTCTCTCTAAGTTATCCCAATTTTCTACCATTTTGTTTCTTCATATATTTAATTATTATCAAGATAACTATGTGAGGTTGACTGTGTTTCATCAATCTTATAATTTATCCTGAAGTTATTATTATTATAGAGAATGATTTACTTGACAATTTTTTGATGTAAGTCCCTTTTATTTATAAATTGTCAGCATCTTGATAATGTTAGATATATTTTGTTGAAATTTTAGACATTGTTTAAAGGTTTTCCATCTTATGGTTTATTGAATAATTCAATATAAATATTTAATAATAATATTTAATAATAATATTCTCTTACATAAGTCCACTTAAACGAATTATAAAATCTTAATCATTGTTTGAGATGTGACAAGTAGCCCTTACTTATAATTACTGATATTATCCATAAGATTTAAATACATAACTGTTTGCTAAAATTTATCTTGTGCATTGGTCCTCCAACATCACAAAATACAAACAAAACATTATAGATGCTTTAGCATGATTCTTGACCACAATCATCTCAAAGGACAATAGGCTTGAAGAGCCATTTTTGTAGCATAACATATATTTTTGGAGCTTTTGGATGAAATACACTTACAGACCGATATATATGTATATACATATACATTTTTCTATGGGTACTTGTGTATCATGATGATGTCTTGATTTACATATTGCGCAAATTTCTATCTAATACATGGTTTTCTAATGAATCTATTAAAGTATTTAAATATCATGGAATGTGTTGATATGTGATAAAAACAAAATTTCGTTCCAATAATATAACATGTAAATAAATATGCAAAATTTTAGGATTGCACACAGAATAATGCCCTTTCAGTTGTAACACAACAATCTATGAGTCCAACTTAACAACCAAATATCTTATCCCAAGATCAATGGCATCCTATAATAGTTTGATCACCGCACTATACTCGGCAACATTGCTAGTTGTCCAACCCAAAAAAATGCCTTGTAAATTAATAAACTCACCATCATGGGCAAAGGGTGCCCGTGATGCGGAAGACAAGTTATGTGTTCTATGAAAAGCGCCATCAGCAAAACCAATGTAGTGATCCGAAGACATCTCTACAAGCCAAGTGGAACACAAGGTGAGCACAAGAAACATGTCTACAAGGAAAACAATCACACCAAAAATCAACTCAAATCACACTAATTAATAACACACTAATGTAAAATTTTATCACACTTAATATTAAGCATAATATTTCATCAGATAGAGCCCGTTTCGGGGCTCAGCCAAAGTATTGCCTTCATAATCATCTAGATCATAGGCTCCACGTTCCAAAACACATTGAATAAAATAGGGCTCATGCCAAATAGGCTCAAGCTTTCCAACTCCAAACTTGTCATGGGCTTGGTCGTACAACAGGACCAGGACAACTTTAGAGAAAATGTGAGGTGTGACAGATTTGTCATATTGCACCTTAACTTGTCATTTCTACACTTCAAGAACTAAAGCAACAAGCCCTCTGGTCTCATCGAGACACTTGAGGTACAATAGATGTTCCTCATCTGGTGAAGTACTAGGAATGAGTTCGATATCCAGCTTCAGGGAAGGAATATCACACTTAATTGGGACTGTGGCCTCTAGACCGTACACTAATTGGAATGGTGTGAATCCATTGGAAGTTTTAGTGGAGGTTAGGTATGCCCATAGAGTAGAGAAAAGCATGAGGCGACAGTCTCTCTTGTGCTTCCCAATGTTACGTTGGAGCATTGTCACCAAGACTTCGTTGAGAACTTAAACTTGGCCATTGGCATGTGGATAGTAAGGGGTGGAGTTATCATGACGTAACCCCAACTGAGCAGAGAGCTTTGTCATCATATCATTATGAAAACGATTACCATAACTAGTGACAATCACTTTTGGGACACCAAACTGATCTATGACATGATTGAATAAGAATTTCACCACAGTGAGACCTTCATTGTCATATGTAGGCAACACCTCAGCCCATTTAGCTAAATAGTCAACGGCAACGATGATATAGCTATGCCCCCTAATCGAGTGAGGGTTATAGGTCATAAAATCAATGCCCCATTTCGCAAAAAGACTAATGGCCACAACTGGGTGCAAGGGTGATGGTGGGGTGTGATATTTTTGAGATTAAATTTGGATATCATGACATTTTCAGACTGTGATGATGCATTGTTTAAAAATAGATAGCCAGAAATAACCTACACGAAGGATCTTTTGAGCAGTGGTGTAACCAGACATGTGACCACCACAAGCCCTAGAGTGGCAGTCATTCAGAGCTTTCTCAGCCTCCTCGAGAGTCTAACAATGGCGGGGGATAGATTCAACACCAGTACGATAGAGGTTGTCCCCAACAATGCGATATGGTTGGGACTGGTAGTGAATCCATCTCCTCTCATAGTGCGATAGCTATGGCTGATAAGTTTAGGTTTGGATATATACAATGATGTCCCCATACCATGGATCACGAGTACTGATGAGAAAGATATTCTCATCATGGATGGACTCATCGATAGGAGTTGGATCATTCGTAATAGGAAGATTACAGATCAACTCGACAAATAACAACGATTTATTCGACTTAGTAGCAGTGAATTATAAGTCAAACTCTTATAGGATAACGATCCATTTTGAGTATTTTCCCCTAGGTAACTGACGTGTTAGAATGTAAGTCATGGGATTGTAATCAGAAATCACTAGGGTTTTGTGTAGGAAAATTTAGTGGAAGAAACATTAAACAACATGGAAAAAATTCAACGCAATTCTATCTACATGATCATATTGGGTCTCAGTATCAAATATATTGCGGCTCAAGTAGTATAATACATGTCCTGACCATCGTCATCATCCTGAACTAGCACCATGCCAATAGTGTTGTCGGCGGCGATCAAATACAAGCAATAGTCACGATGATGATTGGGAAGATGTAGCAACGGAGTTTTGATGAGGGCTCTCTTTACTACATCGAAATATCTCTAATCAATTTCATCCCATAGGAACAGGATTCCCTTTTTCAATAGGTGTGTAAAGCTTTTGGAAAGCTCAGTGTAATTCAATACGAATAGGAAATTAGCTTTCCCCTGCAAAATTTGCAGTTTATGAATGGAAGAAGGATGAGGCAAGTTAATGATTTCCTTGAATTTTAGAGGATCGATGTGATTCCTTATTTAGACGCCACGAAGCCTAGGAGTTGTTCGCATTCGACGCAGAAGACACACTTATGAGTGTTGTTGGCCCTAAATTTTGATCAATTTTGCTTATTAAAAATCCACCTAATATCCATAATTTTCCACCTTATATCATCCACATATGCCTTATTTTGACCTTATTATGCATATTCAGGTAAATAAATTATGTTTTTCAATTTTTAGATATTTTTGTAAAAATTGGGTTTTATGAGTATTTTTTGCCATAATTGAAAATTCTTGTAATAGCTTCATGGAAGTCATATGTGCGGGACATATAGGCATGAAATGAGAATATCTTTGGAAATATTTGAAACCACAGATGGAAAATTATCTATTGGTTCGGTCAAACTAAGCTAAAACAGGCTCGGTCAAAGTTGCTCAAACATGACCTGTTTTTCAGAAATCCCTAGGAAAAAGAGCAGAATTAGTATTTTTGGGGATTTTTCTAGATTTTTTGTAACCGAATGGATGATTTTGACCTATATGGATGCGATTAGGATGTATAAGGCTGTCAGAGACATTTTAGCTTATTTTGTTTATCATTTTTCTATTTAAACCAAGCTTATGAACCACTCAAGCATGGAGAATTTGTATAATTTCATATTGAGACTTATAAATATTTGGAGATAATTTGAGGAACCAGTTCCACCTTATTTTTTCTTTTAATGATGTGGATTATTGATTGAATTTTTTGTAGCTGAGAAGTTCTTCAAGTGTGCAAGGCAAGGGTGGAGGGCCCCCACACCAAGCTAAGTACACTTTTTGGTTAATTTGGTATAATTTTCGTGAACTAGTTTTGCTTCAGAATTATTCAGTCATTTAGATGTGTGAATATTTATTATGCTTTTTTATGATTCTTGGTTTAATTATAATCTGCATATGAAGGGACAAACAAGAGTTTAAGTTAAATTCTCCTTCTATCTGATCAAAGAACGACAACTAAAATTCGTCTTATTCTCCTTATTTGAGTTATTTCCTGAATTTCTAGTTTTAATGCAATGGTAAAAATGATGAATATAATTGTAAAGAAGGCCAACATGGAAACCTCCTCGGTAAGGAGCCTCTTCTCCTAATTTTTATATATCATAAACTATTTTCCATAAATTATTTGGTTTGTCTTCATGAAGGTAGTATTGTGGGAAAGGAAAAACATGATCTCCTAATTTAGGAGCCTCTTCCCTCAATTATTACATATTGAATCAAAAATTACTTAGTTAGATTTCATATTTTTAATATGGATTTCCTTAAATCTTAGAATCTAGAATATATTTTTAATATTCATTTCTTTTAGCTTCTGCATTTTGTCTTCTAAAATTGACTACACCTGAGATCCATATATTTTGGACATGCTTCCATGTTTACAAACCCGGATTGATAATTAAATACTTGTGTTAGTTTACCCAGTAAATTTACCCAACATTTTTGGCATCGTTTCTAGGGAAGCATACATCAATATAGTCAATTCGGAGGATTAAAAAATTAAAAAATTAAAAAAACAAAACACAAAAAAGACAACAAAATTTAGTTTTTCTTTTAGTTATGTTTCTTTATGCCTAGAGAAAGAGATCATAAAGATATATTTATTAAACAAAACTTCCCAATAATTCATCCACCCATAGGAGCAAGACCATGGGGACTAATTAAACCAGTTTCTGGGAGACCAACTCTAGAGGAATTAGAAGAAAAACAAAGATCAAGACAAATTTTGAGTCTTATTGATAGAAAAACCTTGTTAGCCTATGAAGTGAAAAGAAAAAAAACACCAAAAGAAACCCCTTTCGTAGAAAAACAAAAGGAAACAAGGAGACCAATTGTTAAACAATTAGAGAAACGAGTTCTTGAACAAATAAAGATAGTTGAGGAAACACCAATCCATCCTCTTATGAAACATTACAAACAACTAAAGATAAAATGATTGAGGAAGGAGAAGGATATAATATACCAATTATGACTCCAGAACAAAGACTTCAGTATGAGAGACAACAAAAAGAATGGTAGAGAATAGGAGAGGAAGACATGAGAATAGAAGCAGAGAGAAAAAGAGAGGAAGATGAAAAAATATAATATGATAAAAAAATACAGAATGATATAGAACCAAACAATGATCAGGAAGCTACCTTTGGCTTCCTAATACTATACACAACAGCAATCCTAGGAGAAGAAGTGAAAATGAAAAACATTACACCTTCTGTTTTGCCCAATTTTTATGGAATGTAAAACTGAAGATCCTGATTCATTTATGTTTTATTTTGATATCTTATGTTGTACTTATGGCTACACAAATTACATGCATAAACTTTGTCTCTTTCCATATAATCTGAAAGAATAAGCACTAAAATGGTTTATGGGATTAGGATAACATACCATTTCCTCTTGGGATGACATGAAGAAAATTTTCTTAAAAAGTATCAAGCCTATTGCAGGCCTAGAGACTCAAGAGAATATACTTTCATAATGACACAACAAGAAGATGAAAGTTTGGAAGAGTACTTGGAAATATTCCTTTAAAATCTACAAAAATCCAAACAACACTCTCTGAATCCTGATACCATCCGCACAATTTTTCTTAAAGGTATAAGAGATGAATACCTTGATATTCTCAATGTGATGGGAAAAGTAGAAATCTCAAACTTTCCATTTGATGAGATTGTTTAACTATGCCAAAAATATTCTAGGGGGAGAGCAAAAAATGGAAAAAGAGATGTTACATCAAGAGCTTCTAAATCTGCAACAGGAGGAGTAACAAGAGGAGAAATAGGAAGTTTGTTAGAAAATTTTAAAACTGATATTTTAATCACTTCAGGAACACAATTTTATGTTTTGAAAGCTAAGAAAAATAAATAATAACAAGATCAAATCTTATCAATCTTTTTTCCTAAGTGTATAAATAAACATCCACTAAGAGAATGTTCTTTGGATAGTATTCAGGTGTGTGGAATTTGTATAGAGAATCATTCAACTGAAAATTTTCCAAATCTTAAATAATTTCAAATGGAAGAATTATAAGGGACTGATTCTCTTTACTATATGGCACCAAGGAGACCTTGGCAACCAAGGATTCCTCAGCAATTCCCTCAACACATCCCCTATAATTATCAGTATCCTCCTCAAAATTCATGGAATAATATGATGCCATGGCAAGCTTGGCCTCCACAAAAATACCAAAACCAACCTACAAAAGGTTTGAGAGGATATAGTTATGGAACCTAGCCACCTCAACAAATGTATCCTAACCAATACCAACATCCATATCAACAACCATATCCTCAACAACCATTTCAATATCAATAATTCGAGCAACATCCTCAACCAATGTCATTTCCACACAAAAATATTGCACCCTTAATAACTCAACCACAGCAGCTTAAACTTCCTTATAACCAACCCCCACCTAGACCAACTCAATTACCAGTTCAACCCGTAGCAAATCCGAGTAACAAGGTGGAGAGAACAACATATAAAGTGGAAGAAGTGACATATTTTCCTACATAGTCTACTCTTCCTATACAAGATGTCCACTTAAGGTATGGGAAAGTATTACAGAAATATTATCCACCGAACATAGAAGAACAAACTAAACAAGGAGAACAATTTGAAAAATCTCATCCAAGAAACCAAATTCAGAAAGGAAAAGCTATAATGACTCAAACACCACCTTATCCAGAGAGGTTAGTAGAGCAGAAAATTCCAATGTCTCTGCCTAAATTTGATATTTTGGATTAATCAAAGAATGCTTATGTCAAAATTCCTTTGTTGCAAGATATCAAATATATTCCAATTTATGCAAAAACAATAAAGGAGTTGTGTATTAAGAAAATTGGTAGAAAGAAAAGAGACCCACCCACAATCCAGGTCATTGGAAAATTAGCTAGTCTCATTTCTACAAAAGCAAAAATTGAAAAATATATTTATCCTAGGATACCTATGGTTACCATTTCAAACAATAATTTTTTAGTTCCAAATACTTTAATATATTTGGGAGCAACTATAAATGTCATGACAACAAAAACTATGAAATATTTGAAATTACCCAATATTTTACCTACTACTACAATTTTGGAGCTAGCAGATAGATCTAAAGTTGTACCAGAGGGAATATTAGAAGATATCATTGTTTCCTTGGATTCATGGGAATATCCTGTAGAATTTCTAATCTTGCAACCAAAAACAAATCTAGGAGGCCATCCTTTAATTCTAGGCAGACCATGGTTAGCCACAGCAGATGCCTTCATTGGATGCAGATCAGGAAGTATGATCATAGCTCATGAGGATGAAATGAAACATGTTACACTCTATCCTTCAGCACAGTCCCCTTCTTTATTATTGTTGAGAATTTGGAGGGCTATAGGTTAATACAAATTCTCCTCTTGATAATTACTTGTGAGCTAGATTGTGTTACTTATGTATTTTATTCTCTTAGCCTAGTTAATCTTTCATCAATTCAATTATCAAAATGTACACGACACCAAAATTAGGCTCCTAGATCCAGGGAAAAACCTCTCCCTTTTGGAGAGGAAACCCCACAAAGAATTCATATTATAGATCTTCAAATGACAAGTACCATGACCCAGACTTAGACCCTTAACCTAAATGTGCTTCCAAGACCCTGATACTATTTTTGATCCTTTTTTACTTTATCAACCTATACTGACCTTTCTTTTATAAACTATGAGAGAGAAGGTAAATCATAGATTTACCTTCCTCTCTTTTCTTATCCAACAGTGACTCTTAACCTTCGAATCAATTTCATTCCTTTACATAACATTGCATCTGCATACTTATCTTCTTAGTGATCATCATAGTGATCTACATACATTCATTGTTATACCATAACTGAATTCACATTTATTTCTGAACTTAACACTGTTTTATCTCAGAGGAATCTGCACCCTTTTATTGCTCAGAATATTTCACACATCTTGTTGTGATATTCCCGCATATTTATTCTCTATCCATCTTCAAACAGTGCACAAACCATACAGGCGGATCCATATTAATATATAAATGTTTTTCTTGTCTATCCGCAATTTCTTCCTTGAATATATCTGCATACCCTTCTGTCCCTTATCCACATTATAATTTCAGATGTCTGTTGTTCCTTATCCACATTATAATTTCAGATGTCCGCAATGATTTCTGGTAATTATATGTTGTAGGTGCATATATATATATATATATATATATGTATATCAATCTGCATGCCCTTTCAAACATATCAGCAAACTTGTTTCAAATTGATCCGCATTTATGTTGACTTGAATAGATCCGCTTTTTTTCTTGTCCAAATGGCCGCGGACATATGCTATTTATATAGTGTCAAAAATATCTTTTAGACCAACCATTCAACTAATATTTAAACCGACTTTTACAGAGTTTATTCCAGCGTTTATGAGGTATTTCTTCACTGCTTGTAATGCTTGAATTTCACCATTATTTGAGAGTTGTTGTGAGATTATTTCACAAGGTCATGGAGCACATCTTCCTAGCCTAGATCCTTCATGTTTGAGACACTTAATTCTAATTAAACCTAGATGAAAAAAACATAATATACATCAAGAAGAAGTCTGTCTACATAATAAAATCTTGCTCATGAAACCCATGAAGCAAGAACACCAAAAATACATTTTATTATTGTTTTCATCTTCTATACATGAATACATAATTATATAATCAACATGAAGACTGACCTAGTTACACTTTTCAACACTCCCTCTTAACTAGGGAGGTATTCATATAGGTACATGGTCACTTTCAAACTGAAGAATATCATAAGAAGAATCAGATTGGTAATCGCATATGTATAGGATCATATCAACCAGCATTGTCCTAGTGCAAGGCCTTGACTAACAGCCCCATCTCTCAATGAGAAAATGGGCTACAATGATGGAGAGACACATGACTTATAGACACCATCATCATTGTCTCTCCAAGGTACATACTCCACCCGGGTGTTCCCAAAGTATGACCTTCTTCGACTATTCTTCTCTTGGGTAGCTATCCCTCAAAGAATATCGGTTTCAACTACTCTTATCTTGAATGCCCTAATACATTCTCAAAGAGTATCGAATGCCAGATGATTAGCCAATCCTCCATTCTGTCTTCCCAAGTAAAGACCAAAATGATGTGTCTATCTCTCCCTCTCAACTAGGGAGGACCTATTCCCCAAGGGAATGTACTCATTCCTATACAAGAAATGTACCTAAGCTCATTCTTAGGAATTACCAAGTTTATTCCAAGTAAGAAACTTATCATCAGGCTCCCTCTTAACCAAAACCTCCAACAGCAATGGTGAGACATCCAGCTGCTCATGAAGAATTTCTATCCTCGATGTCATGGATTTCGATATTGAGGAATATTCAACTTTTAGCTTCATAGGGCACAGATCATCCATCACTTCCATCCTAAGTCATGTCATCTATCAGAAAGTGATTCATCATACTTACTTTATCGAGTCCATTTTTATGCCATGCTACTTTCCTTTGAATCATCTCCAAGGATCATACATCATTTCTCATGATTAGAAGCCCTGCACAAATTTCATCCAGATAAACATATTCATATGAACTTTTTAGAACAAAATTTACCTTAGTGATGATATTTCACCATGACATCTTACTGTAGGCATTGACATCCTTCATACAGATTGACACATCTCCTAATGATATGCTTATGCCAAAGTTCTTCTTCTTCTTTTTCTTATTCTTCTTATTCTTTCTTTTTTCAGACTTCCATCAGAATCTACATATCTTTCCAGGAGATCTCCTAGTCACATATTCTTGGCTTCTGGATGGTAACTGCCTCTTGACATGGTTGCATTTCATGATCTCTCCCTTTCTGCATGTTCTCCATTTGTAGGAACTTACAACCTTTCTAGTTTATCATTCATATACAACCACCTCATATTTCATGAGGACATATTATGTTGATTTCATCTGTCTATGCACTAAGATATACTCCTCCATAGATCATACTTCTAAATACGGATGTTCATTACCTGCAGCCATATGACATGACTTAAAAGCATCCAATGTTAACATATAAATATATAAATACCTCATACCCTTTTTCCCTTGAGTCATCCTATAGCAATTTCTCAGGAATGAAGAGCTTCATTCTCTTGCCCTGCTCCATCAATATGTCATCACATCCCAAAAATTTTCTTCCATGATGACCCTTGCTCTTGATGACTACTTTCCATTAGTAATGTTATCAAAGAGGTTTTCCCAAAGCTAATTCACCAGGAGCTCCTACCATGTTTTCCTCAAGATGCTACACTGCTTCATATCATATACCCAACAGAAATCACTTAAAGGAGAATATGATCTCAATCGTAGTGGAGATCCTTTCTTATTTCTTATCAGGTTCTTTCCTCATTTCAGAGACATGGGCTTCTTCCCTATTTCTCTTGTCCTTTTTCAGATTAAGGAAAATTTCTATTTTAATGTCCAAGTTCATCATATTCAACACATCGTGCTTCATCCACATTTCTTCTTTTACTCTGAGGACCAAGACTTACCGAATCTTCTTTTATTCCTAGACGTGGCTCCAAAGGTTTGATTCCTTTACTTGATCCTCTAAAAACTTTTGCTTTCAATATTGTTTCCTCTATTTACATAGAGACCCTAAATCATGGAATGGTGTGACTTCTATCTTCCCGTATATTTGTGAATTGAGATTTCCCCATTCTTCTCATAGAGATTTTAGCACCACTGTAGTATTCTCCTAGTTCCTGCAGTTGATCAAAGAGATTGTTTCTCCTACAGTACTCACAGAGAATATCTCCACTAAATTCTTATATACTCCTTTTGATGATTTTAGATTTGGTACATCGGAGATGATAGAGTCCTTTATGGATTCTATAAGAATCCTTTGGGCTCTTTATCTTCCTTCATGACTTTGGCATGACTTCATTTTCCTTGTCTTTTATGTAAATTTTGAAACCCCAAACAGTTTTTTTCTTTCTTTGCAAAGGAGACCTTTTAATAGATTCATATAAAGTCATAGATATACTTACTTGAGTAGAGTGAATTTTTCCTTCAGGAACTTCCTTGATGATGGAGTGTATCTTTAGAAATTGAAGTCCTCCTTATAACAATGTCTTGAATGTGAATCTTTGATAAAAGAAGATTACTTTCTTGATTGAGTTGATCATTTAAATGAGATGGGAGATATTGAAGTAGTTAGAGAGTATTTATTTTCAAACTAATTTTATTTTCCAACCCAAACTTTTGATATTTGCTTTCTGGAGTGTCTCCTTTGTCTAGCAGTCCTTGAGTTTAGCACCTTAGCTCTAATACCATGTTGAGAATTTGGAGGGCTGAAGGTTAATACAAATTCTCTTTTTGATAATTACTTGTGAGATAGCTTGTGTTACTTATGCCTTTTCTTCTCTTAGCTTAGTTAATCTTTCATCAAGTCAATTATCAAAATTTACACAACACCAAAATTAGGCTCCTAGAGCAAGGGAAAAACCTCTCCATATTGGAGAGGAAAACCCACAAAGAATTCGTCTTATAGATCTTCAAATGAAAAGTACCATGACCTAGACTTATACACTTAACCTAAATGTGCTTTGAAGACCTTGATACTGTTTTTGATCCTTCTTTACTTTATCAACTTGTACTGGCCTTTCTTTTATAAACTGTGAGAGAGAAGGTAAATCATAGATTTACCTTCCTCTATTTTCTTATCCATTAGTGACCCTTAACCTTCGAGTCCATTTCAGTCATTTACATAACATTGCATCTGCATACATATCTTCTTAGTGATCATCATAGTGATCCACATACATTCAGTGTTATACCATAACTGAATTCACATTTATTTCTGAACTTAGCACTGTTTTATCTAAGAGGAATCTGCACCCTTTTATTGCTCAGAATATTTCACACATCTTGTTGTGATATTCCCGCATATTTATTCTCTAGCCATGTTTAGATAGTTTGCAAACCATACAGGCAGATCCACATTAATATACTTGTATATCCGCAATTTCTTCCTTGAATATATCCGCATACCCTTCTGGTCCTTATCCGCATTATAATTGCATATGTTCGTTGTTCCTTATCCACATTATAATTTCAGATGTCTGCAATGATTTCTGGTAAGTATATGTTGTAGGTGCATATATGTGTGTGTGTGTGTGTGTGTGTGTGTGTGTTTGTGTGTGTATCAATCTGCATACCCTTTCAAACATATATGCAAACTTGTTTCAGATTGATCCGCATTTATGTTGACTTGAATATATCTTTTGTTTTTCTTGTCCAAATGGCCACAGACATATTCTATTTATATAGTGTAAAAACTATCTTTTAGGCTGACTTTCACAAAGTTTATTCCAGCGTTTATGAGGTATTTCTTCACTGCTTTTAATACTTGACTTTCACCATTATTTGAGAGTTGTTGTGAGCTTCTTTCACAAGGTCATGGAGCACATCTTCCTAGCCTAGATCCTTCATGTTTGAGACACTTATTCTAATTAATGCTCGATGACAAAAACCTAATAGACATCAAGAAGAAGTCTATCTACGTAATAAAATCTTTCTCATGAAACCCATGAAGCAAGTACACCAAAAATACATTTTATTATTGTTGTCATCTTCTATACATGAATACATAATTACATAGTCAACATGAAGACCAACCTAGTTACACTTTCAACAATTATCATGGCTTGATGAACAACGAAAAAAAAAAAGCTCAATGTGTTCTAATTATTAATCAAGTTTTTTAATTTTAGAGAAGAGGAAGAAAATGAGGATCTATTAGACCTTTTCATCTCAGAACCTAATATTTCGGAGCAGCTAAGAATAACACAATATGAAGCTACAAATCATCTTTTAGGTCAATGTTTTTAGGAAAATTGTATTAATCAATCATTGAAAAATTCATTTGAAAGTATTTTTCCTATTAACTCAATTACCAATTCACAAATAAAAATCATTGAAATTAATCTTGGAAAGTTTTTAAATATTGGTAATAATTTACAATCATCACAGCAACAACATGTAATTGCATTATTATAAAAATATTCAAAATATTTTCCCTGGGATTATATAGACATGCAAGGAATTCATCCAAATACATGTATTCACCATATATATATTGATGATTAGATCAAACCATTGAGACAACCACAAAGAAGAATGAATCCTATGATGAAAGAAATAGTGAAAGAGGAACTGCAATAATTGTTACAAGTTGGATTCATCTATCCTATTTCATATATTAAATGGGTTTCTCCCTTAGTTGTGGTGCCAAAGAAAAATGGAAAGTGTAGAATATGTGTAGACTATAGGGATCTGAATAAATCCACATTGAAAGATCATTTCCCATTACCATTTATTGACCAAGTATTAGGTTCGTTAGATGGAAATAAATTCTTTTCTTTTCTTGATGGATTTAGTGGATACAATTTGATTAAGATAACATTGGAGGACCAGGATAAAACCACATTTACTTTTCCATGGGGAACATATGCATATATTTTTTTTCCCTTTGGGTTATGTAATGCACCTGCTACTTTTCAAAGATCAATCCTTGCAATATTTGATGATCTAATTCATGAATGTGCAGAGGTCTACATAGATGATTTCACTGTATATGGAGGAACATTTGATGATTGTTTGAATAATCTTGAAAAAGTCTTAAAAATATGCATAGAGACAAACTTATCCCTCAGCAATGAAATTTTTTTTATGATGTTAACTAAAGGTATAGTGTTGGGACACCACATTTCTTCTTCAGGAAGCAAGGTGGACCTAGCAAAAATACAAGTCATTGTGAACTTAATGCCACCAACAACACAGAAAGAAGTAAGAAGTTTCTTGGGATATGCAGGCTATTAAATAAGTTTCATTGAAAATTTTAGTAAAATATCTCTACCTCTATTCAAGTTTCTTGCAAAATATGTTGAGTTCCAATGGACAACAAATTGTCAAAATGCATTTGAAATATTAAAATAAAAATTGTCAGTAGCACCCATTCTTCAAGGACCAAACTGGTAATTTCCATTTCATATATCTATTGATGCATCTGATACAGCGATAAGAGCATCACTTGGACAAAAATAAAATTAGTTTAATTATGCCATATACTTCATAATAAAAAAATTAACTCCAGTAGAATTGAACTATACAGTCACAAAAAGAAAGGTTAGATGTTGTGCATGCAGTTAATAAGTTTGGGTATTATATAACAAGCTATCAAGTATTCATTCATACATATAATTCATACATTAAATAGTTAATGAACAAATCTATTAAAAATGGCATAATTATTGTATGGTTGTAATTAATGCAAGAATTTAAAATCATTGTTCAAGATTGACCAGGTAAAGATAATCAAGAAGCAGATTTTCTGTCAAGGCTTCATTCACCTAGTGATCCAATTCCTGTTTCAGATAATTTTCCAGATGAACATTTATTTGCTATAATAGCTAAAACCCCATGGTTTGTAGATGTAGCCAAATATTTAGCATCTGGAATATTACCATCCCATTTCACCAATAAGCAGAAAAGAAAAATAATTAGAGAATGTGTTAGATATAGTTGGGTCAATGGTGACCTATTTTATTCTAGTTCTGATCTATTATCAATAAAATGTGATAGAGAATATGAAATTCTAGATGTCTTGAAAGTGTATCATGACGAGCCATGTGGTGGCCATTTTGCAGACAAGAAGACAACATACAAGGTGCTCAAACTACGCTACTACTGGAAAGCAATCTTCAAGGACTCAAAACCCTATGTTAAAAGTTGTGACAGATGCCAAATAACTGGAAGACCTGTAATATTAGATGAAATTCGATTGAATCCACAAGTACTCATAGAGCCATTTGAGCAATGGGCTCTATTCTTTGTGGGACCAATTAAACCACCTTCAAATGGGAAGAAGTACATTCTAGAGTGTACAGATTATGTTACAAAGTCGATAGAAGAAAAGGAAGTGGAAAGAGAAACAGAAGAAATAGTGGTTTCATTCCTCTTTGAGGAAATCTTTGTCAGATTTGGACTTTCGAGACAGATTGTTACAGACTAGGGAGCACAACTCACCTCCAAACTTGTCTGGGATCTTATGGAAAATTATAAAATCAAACACAGAAATTCTACTCTGTACCTCCCCAAGAAAATGAATAAGTAGAATCCACTAATAAAGCCCTATAAAATATCATGACACAAACAATGCAAATGAACAAAAATAATTGGTCAGAAAATTTAAGAGATGCACTATGGGCATGCAAAATTACATGGAAGAATAAAAGTGGATTAAATCCATATTATTTGGTATACAGTAAGGAAGTTATGTTACCCATTGAATTTCAAATTCATACATATAAACTTGCATCAAAATTTGGATTGGAACTATCTAAACCACAGCAAAAGAGAGTCGTGCAATTAAATGAACTAGATGAAATCAGACAGCAGGCAGTGGAAATTACATCACTAGTGCAACAGCAGAGAATCAAATGGCATGACAAATTTATTAAAAATAAAAAATTTCATAAAGGAGACAGGGAATTACTTTTTGACTCCAAGTTCAAATATTTCAAAGAAAATTTTACAACTCATTGGCTTGGGCTGTATGAGATAGAAAAAAAATTTGACAATGGAGTAATTAAAATAAAAACAATTGATGAAGCAGCAATTTCATTTTTAGTTAATGGTCATAGGCTTAAGGTCTATAATAATCCTATCAATAAAGAGGATTTTTTGAAAAGAGTCTCAACATAAAATAATATGGAAATATGGAACAGCATAGTAATATGCATTCCTTACTTCTAGAATAAAAAATAACAAATAATAAATAATAAAGGATTTTGGTTATGAAAATCCAGGAAACTGGCACAATACAAACTTGAATTCATATCAGAAAAACAACTTGTTTGGCCAATATTAATTCTCAATTTTCTTTTACTTGTACTTTAGTTTGATTTTCCAGAAATAATCCTCCAGAATTCCAAGACTTGAGGACAAGTATTAACATAAGCAAGGGGGAGATTTATAATAAAACTATGCAAATAGTTTGAGCAGTTGTATTGCAGAAGGGACCTGAAACCTCATTCAAAATATCATTGCAGAAGGGACTTGAAACATTACTAAAAATATCATTGCATAAGGGACCTGAAACATCATTCAAATATCATTGCAGAAGGGACCTAAAATATCATTCAAAAATCTTTGCAGAAGGGACATGAACAACATCAATATTTCATTAAGAGGAATATGAATCAATATTAGATGCAAAAAGAACATTAAACAACATAATCTACATCAAGAGGTTCAAATAAGCAGATACAATCGTCTACATTCCATCAGAATTCATCTTAAAAAGAGGCAAGTATGGACGCACTAGAAAAGGTCATCATCAACGAGCATTGACATTAAGCTATTATGTAAAAGGAGAATTATTGTAAGCGTAAAAAAAAAATGTTCTTAGAACCTTTTATTTTGAAAAAAAAATCTAGAATTGTTAAAACTAATTTAACTTGGATATGAATCCTATTACATTTATCATCCTACTTTTATCATCTTACATCCTACATTTATCCTACCTATATTCCACTAACCTCATCCTACCATAATTATACTACACTCATTATCCTACCCTCATCATAATCCTATTATATCCATTACCATACCATACATTCTACATTAAAAATTTCATCATAGTCCTACATTAACCCCATATAAATTTCCTGCATTAATTCCATATACCCCTACATTATCCTCCAACATAAACATAAGCATTTTTTATCAAGATTGAGGCTCAAAAGTTTTCCCATAAGGAATTTTTGCTTGCCTACAAAATCACAAAGAGTTAGTGTCATTATAAGAAAATTTTGATTTTGAAATGACCTATCATATGGTCATTTCAAAAACGAATTAATGATGAGCATATAAAATGACAAAGACAAATGTATGAAATGCAACATAAATTTTGAAAGGAAAACTATATGAAATGCAATAAACAACCTCCAAACATGCGGAAAGGAATGAAGAGACATATGCATCATTTCAAATACAAAAAAAATTGGGCATGCAAATAAATGAACGAAGCCATGAATGAAGGATGAATATCACAGAACGTGGGTAATGCGAAATTACGATGATAATACAAGCATATAAACCGTGGAAGGAGGAATGTACATGAGGCAGAAGAACACATTCAAAATTGAGACACATAGGCATCCATGGGTACGCAAGTCAGAGTATGAGCTGGAGTGGTAAAACGGTCAAAACGCATTCAAACAAATACACCAAAATCTATGTAATGCTATATTTCACCATTATAGTCCAAACAAAGCTCTATGTTAAGACTTTCTTCCACCATCACAGCAAGAATTAAGCTCATAAAGAGGAGAGTAAAGTTTTGCACTCATACAACACCCTCGTGGAAGGAGGAAAAAAGCAAGAAAAACGCAAAAACTAAAGAGAGGGTTGCATAATTCAGAGAAGCCTTGAATAGATAATAAGTTGCATTAGAAATAGGCAAGGAGATTAAAGAAGTTGGTGGAGAAATAAGGAAGGAATACATCAGTTTTAACGAGGATATTGAAGGCCGAGATCTCCTCCACGCCAAATTGACCAAGCTTATCAACAAACTCCAAAAATTATGCAAAGAGAAGAGGTAAGAATCACTTCCACATTTCATCAGCAGTTGAACGGATTTTAAGGGTAGTTAAGCTCAAGATATTTGTTGAGATGTATCATTTTAAGAGGATTTAAACTTTAGTTATGAATTTGAAAACTTTGCCACCATTAAACCGACCTTGCCACTTGTGTAATGAGTGAATCATCGGAGATGTTGAAGAGGAGTTATAATTAAATTGAAATTGTTTAAACACGGGAACATGAGTTATTAACTCAGAGACATCTACAAGTTTGCTTCCATATCACGTAATCGAACTCGAATCACAAATTCCTTCATGCATAATTGCGAAATTTTTAAATATGAAAAACGCAGTATCTTATTCTCCATACACACAGTGAGATTTTCATAAACACGGTGAGTAAATTTTTCCTATTCTCATACACATGGTGAGCAAATTTTCCCTATTTTCATATACACAGTGAGAATTTTTAAAACAAAGAATGGATTTTTGTGAAATTTTTTGGAAAAACAAATATTGAAGCATGAGTTTATGGAGCAGTAAAACATTGTTAAGGTGTTTTTATGGTCTTTTACACAGAGAACAAAATTTATCATTTTTGAAGAGCAATGGACTCCTTTTTGCAGCAGAACAGAGGAGATTGAAGAATACTCAAGCTAGGTAATAATTTCAAATGTTTTTCTTTTAAAAAAGAGCTTCAAAGAACAGGTAAGCCTAATTTTCATGATGATTATCCATGAATAAAAAGACGGAGGTATATATATACATGTATTTTATTTTATGATGAGGATGTTAACTTTCCAAGGGTACATTAATTGGTATATAGAGCACATGGAAAACAAAATTGAACCAAAGGAATTCAAGATAGAGAACTGGGGGAAAGAAACCATAGAGAAATTTTCTCAAGCAGGATTGATAGGGTTCCTTCTTAAATTTAATGGGAATAATGACAATATTACAAAAGAATTCATAAATCATTATGAACGGGGACAAATAATAGTGGGTGACCTCTAAATACCACTAAACCTGGAATTTCTTTCCCTAGATCTAGACCTTCCATTAGCAGGAGAAGAATACCACAAAGGTTTACATTTCAAAGAGAAAGGTTGGACATTCTTCTTGTAAAAACAGAGAAAAGGATCCTTTGATAGAGCAAAAGGAATCCCAAGGGATTGGTTGAGTGAACCATGGTCTGAACTAGTATTGATCATCCAAAGATATTTTACATGTGACAACTGGTTCAGTGTAGTTTATCTCTACCACATTAGGCTAATTCAACGCGTGAAAGGAGAATCCAAGATTAATATACCCTATTTCTTCTCAAGGAGCTTGATCAAAATGACATATGGTGTTAAAAATAAAACTGAAGCAAAATAATCACACGTATATCATCGAGGGATCATAAAAATACTTGTAGAACATTGGGTGAGAAGCAAGGGATTGATTTGGAGAGAATTTTTGGTTCAGCATCATCTTGAGGGACAAATTACAGAGGAAAAATTTGAGCAAATGCATGTGAATAGGAGCATTATGAATTCTCCAATGTATCCTAGAACTATATACAAGAGGAAACAAGATAGTGTCATGATTGAGAAAGAAAGATCCTTCCTTTCTGTTACTAAGAAGAAAACATAGGAAGAGCCAAGTGAAAAAGAAAAAGACCTAGAGGTAGAAATTGTGGAACCTCCCACAACATCAAAACAAATCAATGAAATATTGCAAAGAATGTAAAGAGATGCCCAAGAAGAGCCTTTTGAGAAGGATTCCTAATTTGAGCATGCATGGGTAGGAGCCACTTCATCACATTCATTTGCTAAAGAGGTTGTGGGAGAAGAAAGAGAGCTGCAACAAGAATAACACCTCAAGAATATAGAAGAGTTGACAAGGGAGTTGGAGGTCAATAAGATTTTGGAAAATCACTTGAAGAAAGAAAACGAGATGTAAAAATAAAAAATATAAATTTAATCAAAGAAAATGAAAAATTGACCAAAACTCTTGGCAATCTTCAAACAAAGAACACTCTCATTTCCAAATAGGCTTATAGATGGCTCAAAGAGAAGAAAACATGGGAATATAAATATGATAGATAGAAGGTAAAGGCCACCATCTACAAGGAAGGAAGGTATGAGGCAATTGATTGTCTTCTTCAAGCTGCACAACAAGAGACTACAGGATCAAGGACAGTGGACACATCAAGGCTCAGAAGATCAAAGAGGAGAAGGCAAGCATGAGGACATGCTTGAAGATCAACAAGGGGGAGATGTTAGCCCTCAAATTTGGTCAATTTTTCTTATTAAAAAACCGCCTAATTTCCATCATTTTCCACCTTATATCATCTAAATATGCTTTATTTTGACCCTATTATGCATATTCAGGTAAATAAATTATGTTTTTCAATTTTTAGATATTTTTGTAAAAAATGGGATTTAAGAGTATTTTTGGATAGAACTGAAAACTCTCGTAATAGCTTCGTGGAATTCATATGTGCAGGACACCTGGGCATGAGATGAGCATAGATTTTGAAATTCTGGGAACTGCGGATGGAAAATCATCTATTGGTTCAGCCAAACTAAGCTAAAACAGGCATTGTCAACGCTGGTCAAACATGACTTGTTTTTCAGAAATCCCTAGGAAAAAGGGCAGAATTAGTATTTTTTGGGATTTTCCATATTTTGTTTAACTGAATGGATGATTTTTACCTAGATGGATGGGATTAATATGGATAAGTATGTTAGAGACATTGTAGCTTATTTTTTTATCATTTGTCTATTTAAACCAAGCTTGTGAAACATTAAAGCATGGAGAATTTGTATAATTTGATATTGAGACTTCTGAATATTTGGAGATAATTTGATCTGAAATTGATTATTAGTTCATGTTGTGCTAATATCAGTTTCAGATTTAAAATACCATTTCTTTGGTTTTCTTATCACACATGGGTTTATTCATGAGCTTATGAGTGACTATTCATTAAACTTGGTGAAATTTAATGTTTTTCGTGAACTCAAAAGCATAGAAAATTAATGCTAAACAGCAACATATAAAAACACAACAAGAAAAAAAACATAGCTCAATACATAAGTTTTTTTTGAAGGGGTTCCCCCCTCCTGGGCTACGTCTGCTTGGTCCAGCTTCATAGTGTGGGCATTTGTATTAACTTAAATTGTGCAAAATTCTTGTTTACAGTATCCTGTTTCCTTTGCAACCTACTCCAATGGCTCCAAAACATCAAAATATACCAAGAATGACTCTTTCTGAGGTCATTTTGGTCGAAAAATGCCTCAGTTATGGCAAAAACAAGTTTTCCTAGTATTTCTCCTCTAAATTTGGAAATTCCGCCAGTTAACATGGCTAGATTTAGAAATATGCCTAAAAAGGTGCCTTCGCCATCTTTACTGCTACATTAAATGCACTTAATTAAAAGATAAGTATATATTAAACCTTAATATAAGCGATGTTTAGGTATAAAGCGCGTTTAGGGCTAATGCATATTAATTTGAGTTAACTGGGGCTTAGTGATAATTAAAATTCATTAAGAAACTTCGCTCAATTTGCAACATTGATCGTTGGTTCTGAGTTGTCAGACATATGGGAGGGGGCTGGCCCCCCTCCGGACCCCTCTTATAGGCACACATAAAACATAAATAGTGGGCATGACTATTATGGGTTAATACCCACGGTAGAGGAGAGTTAGTAAGGCGAATGAATAGCGTAGGGGTGGTCGTGGGTTCGATCGCAACCCCTGCACCGTAAATTTTACTATGCACCATATATAAAATTTTCTGCCAAACCTTAGTGCTTTCCATTAGTTAAATAGTCTCTGCCATATGTATCTTCCACCAGTTTACCTGTCTGCCATACTTAGCAACCTCTACCCAGTTAAATAGCCTTCCGCCTTAGTTAGAGACCTCTCGCCATAACATATAGTTAAACCTTGGCTTAATAAATATGTGCGATAATAATATGTGTCATGATATATGATTGGACTTTGGAATAAAAATAGTATATGCACCCATATGAAATTTCAATAAATCCAACATGCCACGTGGCCCTTCCCCATTGGTCTAAAAAAAATCCACCACAAATAATAAGCCATCAAATAGAAATTCCAACTTAGGAAATGGAGGATAAATTCAACTTCACATAGCAAAATTAGCGAATCTGAAGATGACACTTTTCACAATGTCACTGGCTGAAATTGGAGAATATTCCCTAGATATGTTTGAGGTGCTGACTCGACTGCCAAGTCATTAGTCTGTCACTATTATGCATAATTTTTACCTATTTGGGAAAATGAGCAGCAGACCATAACTCACTCATACAAACTCGGATATTGACAAAACTAGTTGTGTTGGAATCCTAGTGTTGAAATCTATTTGGTCATTCAGGTCTGAAGTATTTCTGAGCACTTTCAAATTTTAGCTAAATATTGATCTCCTGATCATTCCTCCCCAATAGAAGCCTTTTGAACCCAAAAATATACTATCAATTTTTCAGCAGGTGATGGTACAACTCCCTCGCCCTTTCACTTTCCATCCATTTGGCTTTTGAGGGATTGTGTCCCTTGAGTCCCACTCTAAGGTATTCGACATTCCCTCTTCTTGAAGTTCTGATTCTTCTCTCAAGTATGAGATCTTGTTGAATTTAATCAAGATATTCTGGTGAGAAATCATCTATTGATGGCAGCGGAACATGTTCTCCTTGAACATCAATCAAAGGAGGCTCAAACAATCTCAAATTCTCAACATTAACGACAGAATAAATTTGCATATAAGTAGGTAAATCTAGCTTAAATGCATTTGTACCAATATTTTCCAGAATTTTAAATGGACCATAACGGATTGATTTGAGCTTTTAACCTTCCCCTTGCAATATTTCTTTGCTTATGTACAACCAAACTTCATCACCAACATGGAATTTGTGATCAACCTGGTGTTTGTCATGCCTTGCTTTGTAGCTGCTTTTACTCTTTTCAAGTTTCTCTTGCACTATGTGATGTATCAACTAAATTTTCTCAATGAACTTTATTGCCTTATCTATGTCACTATGACCATCTATATCAACATCTTTCTCAAAGATGAAGTCCAAAGGTGATCTTGGAAAATAACCATAACATGCCTCAAATGGCGATGTGTTTGTGGAAGAATGTTTTGCCTTGTTGTATGCATGCTAAATGTAATGCAACTATTCATCCCACAACTTGGGATGTTTGCTACAATAACCTCTAATAAGATGAATAACTGTCTTGTTTACCACCTCAGTTTGACCATCTATTTGCGAATGAAATTTTGTACTCTTCTTCAACTTTGTGTCCATAGTGTCCCATAATTTTGACCAAAAATTCCCAACAAACTGGGAATCACGATCACTTACAATAGAAGTAGGAAGACTAAAATGAACCCATACATTTTGAAAGAAAATATTAGTGGTTTCTTCAACTGTAACTGTTTTCTTACATGACATCAAAATACAAATTTTGTTGAACCTATCTACCACAACATATAAGTAATCATGACCTTTCCTTGACATAGGAAGACCACCTACAAAATACATTGAGATACCCTCCCAAGGATGTGAAGGAACTGGAAATGGTGTGTACAATCCAAGTTTCCTATTGCTAGGCTTACTTGTTTCACATAAAGAACATCCTCTAATAAAACGAGATACACTATCAATCATGTGTAGCCAATAACAATACCTTTGGAGATTTTCTATTGTCTTGCCTACATTGAAATGTCCTACAATCAATGATGTGTGTGCCTCCCTTATGATATTGTTTCTTTCTCCCTATGGTATACATAACTTACCCAAGTGATACAATAAACTGCTATGCACTGATATTCTAACTCTTCATTTTGGTTTCCTTGACTCAAGATCTCATTCACATCTTTAAAATCACTATCATTTGCATATTGTTTAATTTAACTTTCATGCATAATGGAATTGTGCTTGAGTATAATAGTTGAAATTACAATAGGCCTACAAATCATATCAGCTACCTTATTGTAGTTTCCCTTTTTGTACCTGATAACCAAATTAATTTTTTGTAGAAAACCCATCCATCTGAAATGTCTTGATTTCTACAACTTTGACTGTGATTGTAAGTACTACAATGGCTGATGATCGGTATGGATAATGGTGTCTTTCCCCATCAAATAGTGCTTCCATTTCTTTACACTTTGTACCAATGCATATAACTCTTTATCATAGGTGGGGTAATTAGTTAAAGCTCCATTAAAATTTTCAAAATGAAACGAAATAGGCTTACCATGTTGCATGAGCACTACTCCCATAGCATAATCACTTGCATATGTTTGGATCTCAAATGGTTGTCTAAGATCTGGAGGTGCTAAAACTGGTGTTGAACTTATCTTTTGTTTCAAAGCATCAAATGCTTTTTTCTGCAAATATCCCGAATGGAAGACTTTATTCACACTTTTCAATGCATTTACAGAGCTACAATGGAAGAAAAATTAGCAATGAATTTCCTCCAATACTGTGTTGTCCCTAAAAAACTTCTTACCTCTGTAACTGTATTGGGCTTGGACCAATTCAGAATGACCTCTACCTTGGAAGGATCGATCTTCAACTAACCTCCTCCAACAATGTGTCCCAAATACACTAATGAAGTCTTACCAAACTCGCACTTTGACATCTTTAAAAATAATTTCTCTTTTCTCAAGACATCAAGTACCTTGTTCACATGAATGACATGTTCTTCTCATGATTTGTTGAATATGGGTATGCCATCTAAGTAAACAATGAAAAATTCATCTAGAAATGGTTTAAGTACATCATTCATGACTCTCATGAAAGTAGTTGGAGCATTTGTTAAACCAAATCGCATAACTAACCATTCAAACAATCCTTGTCTAGTTTTGAAAGAAGTTTTACAAATGTCCTCTTAAGCTATTCTAACTTGATGATAACCACTTCGCAAGTCTAACTTAGTGAAATACTTTGCATGCTTTAACTGATCTAGAAAATCATCAATGCATGGGAGTGGGTAGCGATTATTTACCGTGATTTTATTTATTGCACGGAAATCGATACACATGTGCCAAGTCCCGTCCTTCTTTGGAACCAAAATAATTGGTGAACCACATGGCGAAGTAGATGGGCATATGATACCTTTGTTCAGAAATTCTTGAATTTGCTTCTTGATTTCCAAACTCTCCATAATTTACATGTGATACATACCAATGTTTGGAAGTGGAACATCCTGGTGTAGCTGAATCTCATGAAGAATTCCCCTCTTGGGTGGTAACCCCTTTGGCTCTTGAAACATGTCGCCATGTTGACTTACCACATCACACAAATCAGATTTCAATTTTTCATCACATCCTTCAAAAGATTCATAGTCAACATCATCCCTTTTCTTGATCATGAGAAGCAGAAAAATTTTACTTGAATTAACTAGCCTCTTCATTTGCCTTCCATTAACTAAAGAAATATTCAATTTCTTGTGATGGTCTCTCACAATATACTCCACCCCATCCTTAACCAAATGATATTTATTCTCATGGTGATGAAACACCTCTTTCCTATCATACAAATATGGACTTCTCAATATAATCCCAGAAATTTCAAGTGGAACTACATCTAACTCAACTTCATCAACAAAGTTTGCA
The DNA here is from genome assembly GCA_034641835.2 of Pinus albicaulis. Taxonomy (NCBI): domain Eukaryota; kingdom Viridiplantae; phylum Streptophyta; class Pinopsida; order Pinales; family Pinaceae; genus Pinus; species Pinus albicaulis. The sequence continues at coordinate 11,364,215 of CM076577.1, forward strand.
GTAATAGAAAATCTAAATATGCATTTCCTTGTAACCTATAAATTGGCATTTTTAACTATCCAACCCAAAGGGTGTGGTTTATGATGTGGAAAGATTTCAAGGTTAAACCTTTTGACTAAGTCTTCTGAAATCAGGTTTTCTTGTGACCCCGTATCAAATAACGCATCAATATTTGTATGATTTGAAATCACTCTAACATGGAACAATTCTATCATTATGTCTTCATTTGGAGTGTTATTGCGAATATTTGAGGAACTAGAAATCGCTATGTGTTGGGGTTCCCATGTTTTGGCAAGGTTGGCAATACCAAAAGATGAGACAACATCAAACCACTTTCAGACCCTAGGATCTAGCCCTCCTAGGTCCAGAGAGGGATCTCTCTATGATATGTAAAAGGTATATGTCTTTGAAGCTCGATGTTAAGATATTATGCTAGTTATAAGGCTCAGAGTTTTTTTGTTTGATTGTGAGTTTGGTTGTTGGGAATCAGGAAGGAAGGATTCAATACAAAACAAGAATGAGCAAAGAGGATTCTAGGTAAGGGAGAGATATATCAGAGGAAATCAATACCATTGGGTAAATGGAGTTAGGAAAGGGTTTACTTGTTGTTCAAAATGCAGGCTTTCAGTTGGGCTAGTCATCTAAAGCATTGGATCCTAAAATGACTGGTGGAATGGAACAATAAGGAAGAAGGTGGAAGAAGGAGAGGATACCAATTTCTGTCTATAGATCAGGTCAGAGGTCATTTAACTCTAGACATGCTTGGACATACTCAGAGGAAACTCTCAAAGGAGGGAAAAAGAGCAACTTGAGGGAACTTAGAAAGGTTTAATTGAAGTGAAAAAGATCCTAGTGAGGCCAGAGACAAATTCCTAATCTCCCAGTGTTCTCAATTCATCCAATTAAATTCTAACAAGAACATCTAAGAAACAGATTCATCAATTCATACATCAGCTAGCATGCAATGACATCCACTACACTGGTTAAATTAACTGAAACTAATTCTTAGATAAAAAATTTAGCGGAAAACATTAAGGCAAGGAGAGCAGAAACATAGGGTGCCTAACAAGGGCAAATCCTATGCCAGATTTCTGATGCAAGCCAGAAGAAATGAAATGGAATGAAATAAAACACAGAGACAAAAAAACATCACTGTAGCTTTAGATCAGGATCCAAAGGAATGTGCTTGCCATATTAAGTGCAACACTAGTCAAGTACAACATTACTTACAGCTTGATATTCAGCCTGATAAACCTTCCTCAGCCTATCTTACAATCTTACACAGAGAACTTGTCTCAAGAGAAACAGCTTGCATTCTACTGATATCCAATCAACAACCTTTACAATGAGTTTCTGTATGAAGTTTATAGTAGAAATATGAGCCGAGGAGGTAGGTGGAACACTTAATGAAACATTAAAACTTGGAAAAGAAAGAGAGGGCCAAAGCTCATTCTGTTTCAATTCTCTGCATTTATCTCTGGTACCTTTTGGAACGAAAGAGTGATCTTCTTCAGTCTTCCAATTACTTTGGTATGACTGTGATGTACTCTGGCTGCAGTACTGTGTAGTACTTTGGTGAATAAACAAAAAAGTGAAGTGAATGACGATGAGGTATGCCATAATGGTGAAGCAAATGCTCTAGTAGCTCCGGACTGTGGTCACGGTGGGAATCTTCTCTGGAACATGGCATATACTAAAAACAGTATGGGCACCCTGTCCTTCCATGGAGAAAAACATTCTGCTGATGTAGAAAACCTACTATTCATTAATTTCTGTGCTCTGTATCCTCTACGGGATCTATGATGTCTTCAAGCAGGTACTTTGCCTCTAAAACACAGAGTTAAGGCTCAAAGATCTTCATTTTCGTGCCTTAGACTCTCTGCTGCTCCTTTCTGTCTCTGTCGGTGAAAACTTGCCGCTGTATTAAAAACTGTGTAATCATGGCGACGTTCACCATTGACAACCCTACAAAACATGCGACTTGGTTATGAAATCCATGCATAGGGGGGTGGCTATGGATGACGAGAGAACAATAGCGCGGCGGTGGTGAAACAGTGTTTTTAAATGGAACAATGGTGAAATATGCGGCGAAAAGGTGAAAACAACAAATAATAGGGTTTGGTGGAGAAATGCATCGTGAACCATTCGATCTTGGTCCAGTGGTAGGGGTCGACTGCGGAGATTGAACAGCGGGATGATTTATGAAAATTGGGTGGAATAAATATGAAACATAAGACTTTAATGTAAAATACAAAACTTGGGTTATAAGCGGAAATGCAAAGGAATGCGATGAAATGAAATGAAATGCGATGGGAATGATCGTACGAGGCGGGACTCGGCGTGGGTGGAGGGCGATTAGTTTTGAGCCGTTAGATCTAGTTGATAGATCAAAGGCGGATATGTGGTCGTGGGATCACAATCGGAGGGAAAAAATGGGTGACACATTACAAATTTGCAATTGCGATGGAGCTTGTGATTGCGATTGGAATGGGAGAGCGATGATCGTTGGATCAATCGGGGGGAATCAACGGCGGATATTGGATTGGCAGATCGCAATCATAGGGAACAAAGGGGTGACACATTACAAATTTTTGATTGTGATGGAGCTATTGCCGCAATCATGCTATGGCCGTTGGATCTGGCGGAGGGATGGACGGCTCGGATCGGATCGGAAAGTCGCAATCAGAAGGAGCGGAAGGGGGGTCGCAACGAAAGATGCGATTGTGATCGGGCGGGGAGTGCGATTGTCGATCAACCATCAGATTGGAAAAACAGATCAATGGTGTAAATCGCATCGCGGGTGTTCATAACGAAAAGCAATTGCATCAGGCTTTTTCAATGTAACAAAGGAATTTGCCCCTCCGAAAAATCCGATTACAATGGGCGCTTAAAGTTTAAGCGCTTGGTCTTAGCACTGGGGCATATGGGGAAGTGGTTTAAAAGGGGCCGGCGGGAAAGGGGCTAAGCCCTATTATAAAGTTTTTAAAAAAATGGGTTTTTGGCCCATTTTAATGAATGTTAAGGGTTAGGAAGGGGAACGACAGGGGAAGAAAATGGGAATTTGGCCAAACAAAGGGTAAGGGTAGAAATCCAAGGGGATTTTGGATATGATTTAGAGGGTAAAGGGGGACTTAGAGGGAAAAAAAGGGGACTTTGACAAAAGGGGGAAAAGGGTAAAATGGGACATTCTGCAAAGGTGCAAGGGGAAAATGAGGGCCTTTTGGAGCATAATTCTTTGCGATCAGTGAGGCTCATAGACTCAAGAATAGCAAAGGGGAAACAATCAAAGGCAGGGAACATGAAAGGCTTCAAGGATGATGTGTTTTCAAGGTAAATGCATTCCTTGAAGACTCATAAAACAAATAGCCCATTGCTTGCTTGTCAAGGAATTTATAGGGGGCTAACAGTGGCTCCACATGGGGATGGCTTCTTCTTGAAGGAGTCAAGAATTCAGAAAATGATCTTTGGTGTAGGCCAGATGCCTGCTGCTTAAGCCACCTTTCTTCTTTGATTTTCAGCTGCCACAGACATGATAGATCAGCAGAAATACTTCCAAACAATCTACCTACCCATCCTACAGTCCTAGCATTTTTTCTTCTAGGGTGCATTTCAACTAGCAGACCCTTTACATCATTTATTTTTATAACAGAAAATAAACCTATTCTAAATCTACTCTTATTACTCCATGAGACCAGATTATACTATTGGTCTCATATGTTTCTCTACCTAATCTAATATCTGCTGGGATTAAACTGTCCAGCAGATTTCTTCTCTACATTCTACAACAGAAATTAAAAAGAAACAGTCAAACTAGGATTAGACAGTCTAGTTTGATGTTGATCCAAGGCATAAAGATAGTTGCACATGGACAGAAATTTACAGAAAACTAAAAAAAAAACTGTGAAGGCTTGAAATCTGAGGCTTGAAGTACCCTTCTTTCTTCGTGACTCAAGTTTTGAGCTTGTTAGAGTCACTTTCTTTCTTCATTTCAGCTCTGGTTTTGGGCATGTTAGAGCTGATTCTTCTTTCTTCTCTGCTGGTCCAGGTTTTGGGCATGTTTGGACCAGCCATCTTCACTTTCCTTGGCTGAGGTCTTGATCATATTAGAGCCAATCCTTTGTACCTCAGGGGTTCATGTTTTGAGCATGTCTGAACCTCTTTTTTCTCTTTGTTTTTTGAAGCATTTTCTCTTTTCTTGAAACAAAACACTGCAATGGTATGTACAATGGAAATGGAAACTGGAAATTGGAAATTAGTAGAAGTAGTGCTTGAGAATCCTGCCATTGACAGGACCCCCAAACAGCTCTGTACCATCTAATTCCTGTAGGAAAAAGGAATTTGGACCCACAGTGGCCTGGATGATGTATGGACCTTGCCACAAACTGTCAAACTTGCCATGCTTTCCTTTATCCTCTCTCCTTGAGTCCCACTTCAGAACTTTATCTCCAATTTTAAAATCAGCAACTTTGGTTCTTTTGTCAAACAACCTCTTTATGTTTTCCTGAACTTTCACTGCTCTGTTGTAAACCTCTTCCTTTGTTTGCTGGAGATGAATTGTCTGGTTTATCCTTCTCACCATACTGTCTTCTTCTGTCTGGATCTCTTGGACAAGTTTGATCACTGGTACACCCAAGCTGGTAGGAAAAACTACTTCTGTCCCATAGACCAGTTGATATGGTGAAATGCCAATGGACTTCTTTGTTGTAAGCCTGTCAACCCACAGGGCATGCACTAACTTGTTATGCCATGACTTTTTGTTCTCTTCCAACAGCTTCTTGATGATGGTCACCAGGATTTTGTTTGATGATTCAGCTAAGCCGTTACCTTCAGGATAATAGGCAGTTGAATGACCAAGTGTTATTCGATACCTGTGACAAAAATCAACCATTTTCTTGGACCCAAAAGCAACAGCGTTATCAGTGATTATTTTTCTTGGACAGCCAAACCGAGAGAGGATGTGGTCTTCTAGGAACCTAATGATGATTGAATTTTTGGCATTCCTAGTAGGTATGGCCTCTATCCACTTAGTGAAGTAGTCTGTGGCTGTTAGGATCCATTTGTGTTGCGCAGAAGAAACAGGATGAACTCCTCCTATGAAATCTAGGCCCCGTTGCATAAAGGGACCTTCAACAGTGATGGGTTGTAGAGGTAAGGGGAGGAGCTTTCTTTTGCCTTCAAAAATTTGGCATTTGTGGTAGGAAATTATCATCTTATGGATGCCATTGAAGAGCATAGGCCAGTAGTAGCCAACTATGAGTATTTTGTTTGCAGTGGCCTTCCAGTTCAGGTGGCCTCCACACTCTCCTGCATGGAATTCTTGTTTGATCCTTTCTGCCTCATTTTTAGGAAAAAATTTAAGCAATAGGCCATTTGGATTTTTCCAGTATAAGCCTTCATTCATTATGAAATAACTTCTGGCTTTTAGCTTTAAGAATCTGGCCTTGGTCTTTGATAGTTCAGGAGGGGAATTGAGGTGTGTAAGCACATACAGAATGTTAGAATACCAAGGAGAGCTTTGAAACTTCTCCTCAACAGTGGGATCAGGCAATCCCTGCTGCTCATCCAAGGTATCCACCATGTTAATGTCAAGGGCTTACAGATTCGATTCAGCCATTAACTTAGTTAAACCCTGACCCTTGATCAGTTGTGTGGGTTTTATCTCAAGGTCGTATTCTAGGATCACAGCAATCCATTTTCCCCTTTTCCCATCTGGGTCTTGGGACAATATATCTTTGACTATTATGTTAGGCACATAAGCTATGGTGTGGGAATGCAATATGTACAACCTAAAGTCCTTTAAGGCCTTAATTAAGGCATAGGCCTATTTTTCCATTATGTTTTATTTCAAGGATGCATCCCTCGGTGCTTTGCTGAAAAAGGCAATTGGCTGTTCCATTTCCTCTGGATTTTTCTGCAGTAAGACTGCAGCCACTGTATGCTCAGAGGAAAATGAAAATATCATGAAATATTTAGAGAAATCAGGGCTAATCAGGATAGGAGCTTGGTTTAGTGCAAGTTTTACTGATTCAAAATATTGTTTAGCTCCGACAGTCCATTTAACTCCTACACCTTTCTTCAGCATGTTAGTCATATTCCCAAGGTGTCTAAGTTGGGAATAAATATCCTAAGGAAGCTGATTTTCCCAATGAAGTACTGTAACTCTTTGATGTTTCTTGGGTGTGTGATTTGTAGTATTCCCTCAACTCTTTGTGGGTCTATCCTAATTCCCTTTTCAGATATAATGTGGCCAAGAAGTTTTCCTTCTTGCAGCCCGAATACAGTCTTTTTGGGATTCAATGATAGACCAAACCTTCTAAATTTTTCAAACACCTTTCTCAGATGTTTTAGGTATTCTTCTTCAGTCTTGGAATAGATTCTTATGTCATCTAGATAGATGACAATGAAGTGTCCTATTTCATCTGAAAAGGCTATGTCCATTGCTCTTTGGAAGGTTGCACCAGTGGTCATCAGTCCAAAGGGCATTTTTACATACATAAAGGTGCCCCATGGAGTGGTAAAAGTTGTCTTTCGCTGATCTTCTGGGAGTACTAAAACTTGGTTGTATCCTGAAAAACCATCTAACAAAGAAATCATTTTTGAGCCTACTACCCACTGTAGAATGTGTTCCATTTTTGGCAAAGGGTAATTGTCTTTGAGTGAGGCTCTATTAAGATTTTTGAATTCTATACATAATCTGATTTCACCTGTTTTCTTTCTCACAGCCACTAAGTTCGATACCCAATCAGAGAACCTCACAGGAACTATTATGCCTACCTCATACATCTTTTTAATCTCCTTTTCCACTACAGGAAATTTTTTTGGGTTTATCCTACGAAGTTTCTGCTTGAAAGGTTTCTGATTTTCCTTTAAAGGTATCTTGTGCTGTATAATGTTCATTTCATAGGCCTTTAAGTCTTCATAGCTCCAAGAAAACACGTCAATGAATTCTTTAAATAGGTCAATGTACTTCCTTTTCATTTTTGCAGGTAAGGATTTAGCCAATTTAATCATTTTGGGATTATCTTTTGTGCCTATGTTGCATTCTTCAACTTCAGAGTCTGCGTGTTCTATGGTAGGCTTTTTTTCCACATCATCAAAGTCAAACAGGTCCTCTGAAAGCGCCAGACCTCGAGGTATGTTCTTATCTTTGACCTGCAGCACCTCAACTTCTTCATTTTCCATGTTTTCACAATTTTCGTTTGGATTTCCAATTTGTTCGTTCAAAGTGTTTATTTCAATGTTACGGGGTGTTTCTCCCTCGTCTGAGAGTTCCTCACTTAGGAAGCTATCCCTAGACACAGAGTCTGAGTCAGAAAATTCAAACTCGTTCCTGCCTATCAAGAAATCTCCAATCTTCTTATCACCCTCGAAAACCTGCCAATATTTTTCATTATCTTGCACTGTAGGTCTGAATCTGGTCTGTATTATGATTTTTTGGTCGCTTGGAGTCTTAGGGTATGAACTGTCTAGGCAAGCTAATCCATTTGCAATGGCGTTCTGATTTCTAGGAACGAACACTAATTCGTATTCAACAAATGTTTTCAATATATCCACGGCATCGTTCCTATATGCTCTCAACCTAGGGTGTTTGGTTGTGTATTCACTGTTCACCTGTTTTATAACCAATTCAGAGTCTCCCTACACGGCTATTCTACAGGCTCCTATTTTCTTCAATAGATTTAAACCCAGGATAAGGGCCTCATACTCCGCAATATTATTGGTACATTTGAAATGCAGGTTGTAGGCATGGTTGTCCGCGTAGTCGCTCTCTGTGTTATGGAGCCACACCCCGGCTCTGGCCGTTCTCTTGGTGCATGACCCATCAAATTTCATTTCCCACAGGGGTTCATTTTTTGTTTTATCCTCATTTCCCTCTCATACGTGGGTTTCACTGGTCTGTTGTGCGACGGGTTCTGCGTGGTGTAGTGAGTGTTTTCGTTCTTCGTGGAGTGTATGAGTTAGTGAGGGGTGACTAACCGGCTGATTGCACTTGTTTTCTTGTTTGTTCTGCATCTCTATTTCAGTGCATTGTCTAAGGGTTTCTTCTTCATTTTCCTCTAATTTGAGTGTAGCCATTATGTTAAGGTCCGTAGTCTCATAACCTATGTTTGCATCTATGTCTTCTGGTTCTGGCCCTCCCAAAGATTCATCGTTGTAGAAGATAAAGGAGTCCAGGTCGGTGTGTATAGAGTATAAAGGTGCATTTTCAAGATTTTTGGGGCTACTAACCAGGAACTTCATCTGTGCCTCCCTATACAGTCTTCTAGGTTGGCTGAAGACTGGGATTGTGGCATAGGCCCCATCCATCTGCATTGTACCTTGGAGCTTGGCTCCCCATGATCTTGACAGTAACATGCCATACTTGGGTGGAACATATGCCACAATAACATCCATGACCATGCACTTGGCTGGAATCTGGGTAAGGCTCACACATAAATCTTTGATTAGGCCAAGACACTTCACCTTGCTAGAATCAAACGAATATAGGTCTTTGTAGGGTCAGGTTATCTCTAGGCCTAACCTTTCCATAACCACTTTAGGCATCAAATTGTGTGAGGCACCAGAGTCATGCATTGCATTATGAAGGATCTTATCATGAATATTGAGACTGATATAAAAAGCAGGTATTACCCCTTCCTGAAATTTCCCTTCAATCTTTGGACCAAACAAAAGGGCTCGCTGATCATCACTCAGATTTACAGTGTCACTATTCTCACCTATATTTAATGCTTTCAAAATTTGGCCTTTATATACATCCTGAGTGGCCAACTCAGAGAGTGGGGCAGAGATTTTAATTCTTGCAATCTCACTTTCTAAATTGAAAGTGGACTGACTCTTTGGAATGCTCAACTCTGTTTTGTTATCCACTACCTTAGTGGCTGAATCAGTGGGCTGGTTCTCACTATGTACAGTGTTTGGAATTGTTTTATCAGGAGCACTAACTGCAATGCTAGTGCTGCTAGTTGGTTGACCCTGTTTATCAGTGTTTTGGTTGTCCTTTTCCTTTTTCTTCTCAGAACTCTCAGCTATTGATTTGTTACTTTCAGCAGTCACTTTAGAAGTTTTCTCAGGCCTTTTCTTGATGGTAATCTCAGAAGCTTTGGGCTTGGAATTATCTAGGCTTTTCTTTCTCCAAATTTCGTATTGTTCTCTGACCTGCATGATGGAATTTTCAAATCCAAGTCTGTAGTCCTCAGATTCTAACCACTCCTCATCCCAATACGAGGGTGAGGGTTGATCTTCCTTTGTGGAACAGTTATGGATTGAATATTTTGTTTCAAACATGTTTATTGTGTTCCCCTCAGACTCTTCTATGATTCCCTCATCTTCATCAAGAAAGTTCTCTTGGAATGGGGGAATAACTTGCTGATCTAACTCTCTTTGTCTGTTGGGAGTGGTATTGTTTCTTCTAAAATTTAGGTTCTCGTTATGGTTTTGATTTATGTTTTGGTTACTGACTATGACAACCATTTTTTCCATCATTTGTTGTAGCTTTTCCATGTTTTTGGATAAACGGTCATACTTGGGATCAGATGTGGAAGCTACAGCATCATGACTATATGTTACCCTCTTCTCAGCTCTCAATCTTGCTCTTTTCTCAATCAGATTAGCCTCTACAGTCACTTCTCCCTATTGCATGTCTTCCAACGTGTTGTAATCTCTCTCCATAAGCTGGTAGGCCATGTCAACATCAAAGCCTTCAGGGTATTTCGCCAAAGCCACGCCCTGGGGAGGTTTCATGTGTGGAGGAAGGGCATTATAGACGTTGTTGAACCTTGTAGTGTAGTCATTGACACTCTCTCCAGAATTTCTTTTAAGGTTCATATATTCTACTAGGATTTGGCGAGGGTTGGCCTTAACCTCCCATTTTTTTATGAAAGTCTAATATAAATCAGGAAGGTCTCGGATACTATTAGGAGGTGGGCCCTTGAACCATTTCTTTGCATCACCTCCTAGGCTTTGGGAAAAGATTCTCATTTTGACTGTATCATCATCTATTTCCATGTAGTCAAAGGTATCTTCCATCTTATCCACATGTTTCTGGGCTGTGATGGATTCTTTGGCAGTGAAATGTGGGATCTTTGATTGATAATCATTTGGTAAGGGTACTAGAGGCTAAGGTAACATCAAAGGTGCATACCAAGCTTCCATGATGATATTTTGATGAGGTAAAGGGTTAACTTGAGCAGCTGGTATGTGGATGATAGGGATACTAGGACCAGCAGGGGTTTTTTGAGCAGATTTAAGGTGGGAGAGCCCCAAGTTTTGAATGAAGTGAATATCAGGAGGTGTAGATGGAGGGGTTTCTCTGTTCCTAATGTGTTTACCACTTTGAGGTGGTGAGTCAGGGAGCTCAAGGTCTGGCTGGCCTAGGACACCAAGTGACCTAGTTCTTGGTAAACTGTTTTGAGTGTCTAGGTCAAAAAATGGGTCAGATAGAGCTGTAAAGTCTTCTGGTGTAGAGTTAGCTCTATGGATGCAGCTAGAAATAGTTGGTATTTTAGGTGTAGGAGATATCTTGAGGATTCTCTCAGGGTTGTAAACTATTTCAGGTGGGTTTGGGTTAGGATAAGCTCTTATGTGAATGGTTTTGGAAGCCAGAATGTTGTTTTCCAACCAAGCAGCTTAACCTTACTTGTTCCTTCTATTGTGGTTGATGTTGCTTTGAGAGGCTGGTCTTCTAATGGAGTCTTTGGTGAAACCAAGATAATCAACAAGCCTACTGATCACCAATGGAGCCTTTTAATCTTTTAAGAACTTATGGAGTTGCCAGGTGGAGGGTTTTAGGATGTTTCTGGAGGCTACACTATCCACCATAGTGCTTATGAGATGTCTCTCTTCAAAGATATCTCGAAAACACAACAAACTCAAACCAGAGATTGACTGGGAGGGAATTTACCAGATATGTCACCTCTGAAAGAGTGTGAGAAACACAACCAAAGGTATAGAAAGTGAATTGCAATATGGAAGTGTTTCACTACCAACCTAACCAGAGATTGTAGGTTTTCTGAGGTTCTTATGATGTATTAAGGTGAGAAATACTCAGAAATTCCCCAGTGGAGTCGCCATTATGTTGGTGATGATACTGGGAGATAGATTAATGTTTAGCAGTTATAGGCTCTCAGATTTCCCCAGTGGAGTCACCATTATGTTGGGGTTCCCATGTTTTGGCAAGGTTGGCAATACCAAAAGATGAGACAACATCAAACCACTTTCAGACCCTAGGATCTAGCCCTCCTGGGTCCAGAGAGGGATCTCTCTATGATATGTCAAAGGTATATGTCTTTGAAGCTCGATGTTAAGATATTAGGCTAGTTATAAGGCTCGAAGTTTGTTTGTTTTATTGTGATTTTGGTTGTTGGGAATCAGGAAGGAAGGATTCAATACAAAACAAGGATGAGCAAAGAGGATTATAGGTAAGGGAGAGATATATCAGAGGACTTCAAGACCATTGGGTAAATGGAGTCAGAAAAGGGTTTACTTGTTTTTCAACATGCAGGCTTTCAGTTGGGCTAGTCATCTAAAGCATTGGATCCTAAAATTATTGGTGGAATGGAACAATAAGGAAGAACGTGGAAGAAGGAGAGGATACCAATTTCTGTCTATAGATCAGGTCAGAGATCATTTAACTCCAGACCTGCTTGGACATACTCAAAGGAAACTCTCAAAGGAGGGAAAAAGAGAAACTTGAGGGAACTTAGAAAGGTTTAATTGAAGTGAAAAAGATCCTAGTGAGGCCAGAGACAAAGTCCTAATCTCCCAGTGTTCTCAATTCATCCAATTAAATTCTAACAAGAACATCTAAGAAACAGATTCATCAATTCATACATCAGCTAGCAGGCAATGACATCCACTACACTGGTTAAATTAACTGAAACTTATTCTTAGATAACACATTTAGTGGAAAACATTAAGGCAAGGAGAGCAGAAACATAGGGTGCCTAACAAGGGCAAATCCTATGTCAGATTTATGATGCAAGCCAGAAGAAATGAAATGGAATGAAATAAAACATAGAGACAGAAAAACATCACCGCAACTTTAAATCAGGATCCAAAGGAATGTGCTTGTCATATTAATTTCAACACCATTCAAGTACAACATTACTTACAGCTTGATATTCAGCCTGATAAACCTTCCTCAGCCTATCTTACAATCTTACATAGAGAACTTGTCTTAAGAGAAACAGCTTGCATTCTATTGATATCCAATCAACAACCTTTACAATGAGTTTCTGTATGAATTTTATAGCAGAAAGATGAGCTGAGGAGGTAGGTGGAACACTTAATGAAACATTAAAACTTGGAAAAGAAAGACAGGGCCGAAGCCCATTCTATTTAAATTCTCTGCATTTATCTCTGGTACCTTTTGGAACGAAAGAGTGATATTCTTCAGTCTTCCAATTACTTTGGTATGAATGTGATGTACTCTGGCTGTAGTACTGTGTAGTACTCTGGTGAATAAACAAAAAAGTGAAGTGAATGACGGTGAGGTATTCCATACTGGTGAAGCAAATGCTCTGGTAGCTCCGGACTGTAGTCACGGCGGAAATCTTCTCTGAAACACGGCATATACTAAAAACAGTATGGGCACCCCATCCTTCCATGGAGAAAAACATTTTTCTGATGTAGAAAACCTTCTATTCATTAATTTATGTGCTCTGTATCCTCTACGGGATCTATGATGTCTTCAAACAGGTACTTTGCCTCTAAAACACATAGTTAAGGCTCAAAGATCTTCATTTTCATGCCTTAGACTCTCTGCTTCTCCTTTCTGTCTCTGTCGGTGAAAACTTGCCACTGTATTAAAAACTGTGTAATCATGGCGGCGTTCACCACTAAAAACCCTGCAAAATATGCGACTTGGTTATTAAATCCATGCATAGGGGGGTGGCCATGGAGGACGGGAGAAAAATAGTGTGGCGGTGGTGAAACAGTGTTTTTAAATGGAAAAATGGTGAAATATGCGGCGAAAAGGTGAAAACAACAAATAATAGGGTTTGGTGGAGAAATGCATCATGAACCATTTGATCTTGGTCCAGTGGCGGGGATCGACGGCGGAGATTGCACAGCGGGATGATTTATGAACATTGGGTGGAATAAATATGAAACATAAGACTTTAACGTAAAATACGAAACTTTGGTTATAAGTGGAAATGCAAATGAATGTGATGAAATGTAATGAAATGCGATGGGAATGATCATACGAGGCGGGACCCGGTGTGGGTGGAGGGCGATTAGTTCGAAGTCGTTAGATCTAGCTGATAGATCAACGGCGGAGATGTGGTCGAGGGATTGCAATCGGAGGGAACAAAGGGGTGACACATTACAAAGTTGCGATTGCGATGGAGCTTGTGATTGCGATTGGAACGGGAGAGCGATGACCATTGAATCAATCTAGGGGAATAAACGACGAAGATTGGATCGGCGGATCGCAATCGGAGGGAACAAAGAGGTGACACATTACAAATTTTTGATTGCGATGGAGCTATTGCCGCGATCATGCGATGGCCATTGGATTTGGCGGAGGGATGGACGGCTCGGATCGGATCGGAAAGTTGCAATCGGAAGGAGCGGAAGGGGGGTTGCAACGAAAGTTGCGATTGCGATTGGGCGGGGAGTGCGATTGGCGATCAACCGTCGGATTGGAAAAACAGATCAATGGTGTAAATCGCATCGCGGGTGTTCATAACGAAAAGCAATCGCATCGGGCTTTTTCAATGTAACAAAGGAATTTTCCCCTCCGACAACTCCGATTGCGATTGGCGCTTAAAGTTTAAGCACTTGGTCTTAGCACTGGGGCGTATGGGGAAGTGGTTTAAAAGGGGCCAACGAGAAAGGGGCTAAACCCTATTATAAATTTTTTTTAAAAATGGGTTTTTGGCCCATTTTAATGAATTTTAAGGGTTAGGAAGGGGAACGATAGGGGAAGAAAATGGGAATTTGGCCAAACAAAGGGTAAGGGTAGAAATCCAAGGGGATTTTGGATATGATTTAGAGGGTAAAGGGGGACTTAGAGGAAAAAAAGGGTACTTTGACAAAAGGGGGAAAAGGGGTAAAATGGGACATTCTGCAGAGGTACAAGGGGAAAATGAGGGCCTTTTGGAGCACAATTCTTTGCGATCAGTGAGGCTCATAGACAACAGAGGGGAAACAATCAAAGGTAGGGAACATGAAAGGCTTCAAGGATGATGTGTTTTCAAGGGAAATGCATTCCTTGAAGACTCATAAAACAAATAGCCCCTTGCTTGCTTGTCAAGGAATTTATAGGGGGCTAACACTATGGATTCCTTTCCTTTGTTAACCATGGAGATTATCTTAGTCTCATCTCCTGAATCGGATCCAAGATCTTGTTGTGTAGTGGCAGTCGTCTTTTGTTTCCCTTTGTTTTTTGGTTTCTTTGGACTTAATTCGGGATGTAGTTTCCAATAGCAAGCTTCATCATGCCCCTCTTTGGAACAATGTTTGCATGTAGTTTTCTCCAATTATTTATTTATACTTGCATTATTCTTTCCCTTCCATTTTCCCCCCTTCTCTTTTTCCTTACCCTTGAATGGCTTCTTCTTACTACCCTCTTACTGAATGTTCTTTCCCCTTGCTTCCAGATGTGTGGCTTGCACCCATACTTCATCTAAGTTGTTTGGGTTAAACATAAGGATAGTATGTTTCAAGTAGGAATGTAATCCTCCAATATATTTCAAGAGTGTTCCTTGTGAATTCAAGTTTACTCCTAACAATAAAGCCCTCTTTCTAAAATCCTATGTGTACTCTTGAACAGTTTGGCCTTTGAGTTACCTAAAGTTTTTCCAACTCATTATTGTTTTTTTCATATAGGCTAATGGATAAAATTGTCTTTTAATGGAATAAATGAATTCAACCCAAGAAATGGAAATCTTACCATGGATTTTCAATTCCTCTTGAGTCTTTGCCTCCCACCAAACTAGTGCTGCTCCTTCTAGCCTTAATGAAGCCAACTGGATCTTTATGTCATCCTCTTGTAGATTCTGAATTTTGCAATATACTTCCAATTGATGAATCCAATTGTCTAATTTCTCTACATTAACCTCACCATTATACATGGGAATTTCAAACTTGATGTCCAACTTGAGTAATGGAGTCTTTCCTTTTGGGATCTTGGAATGAGTGTGGGTATGAGTTTTTGTGGTGGATGTGGAAGATGAATATGTTGATGAAGATGATGAGGATGAGGATGGTTGAGATGGAGGTGGCTTTCCTCCACTACCTTTCGAACTCTTCTCTTCATCCTTCTTACTGTTTGAAGATCCTTATCCATGTGGATACTTTGAACCTTCTCCACCTCTTTCTGCCATGAAATATTCATACATGATTTTAACCATTCTTTGCATCTATTTGAAGTCTCTCTTAAAATCCTCTTCTTTAGAATGTTCATGAGTCTCTTCATAGCCTCACATAATGGCTAAGGATTCAAGCTCGACTGGTTCTTTTACCTCTTCAATCACTTCAGCCTCTTGTGAAATTTGTAGCTCTCCAATATCAACTAATTGAAATGGAACTTGAGGTGCTTCAGGTGCTACTTTGAGTGGAATATTGGATGAAGATGATGCTTTATCAACTCTCCTTCTTCTTTTCCTAATCTCAGGACTAGCTACCAATAGCTTCCCTTCTCCTCTCTGCAACTTCAACCTTGTAATCATCACAAAAATTGCAACTATTAAAACCCTTCAAGCAAAGCAAGCAAGCAACCTTGTGTTCTGATACCAGCTTGATCTGAAATTGATTATTAGTTCATGTTGTGCTAATATCAATTTAATATTTAAAATAACATTTCTTTGGTTTTCTTATCACACTTGGGTTTATACATGATCTTATGAGTGACTATTCATAAAACTTGGTGAAATTTACTATTTTTCATGAACTCAAAATCATAGAAACTTAATGTTGAACAGAAGCATATAAAAAAACAACAAGCACAAATAATAGAGCTCAATACACAAGTTTTTTGTTTAAGGATTTCACCCCTCCTGGGCTACGTCTCCTTGGTTCAGCTTCATAGTGTGGGCTTTTTTATTAGCTTCAATTATGCAAAATGTTTTTTTACAGTCTCATGTTTCCTCTGCAACTTTCTCCAATGGCTCCAAAACATCAAAATCTACCAATAATGACTCTTTATGAGGTCATTTTGGTCGAAAATTGCCTCAGTTATGGCAAAAACAATTTTTCCTAGTATTTCTCCTCTAAATCTGGAAATTCCTCCAATTAACATGACTAAATTTAGAAATCCACCTAAAAAGGTGCCTCCTCCATATTTACCACTATATTAACTACACTTAATAAAATATAAGCGCATCTTAAATCTTAAGATAATTTTGGTTTACGTATAAAGCGTGTTTAGTGCTAATGTAGATTAATTTCAGTTAACTGCGGCTTAGTGATAATTAAAATTCATTAAGAAACTTTGTCGAATTTGCAACACTAGCCATCGGTTCTGAGCTATCATACATATGGGAGGGGGTTGGCCCCCCCTCTGGACCCCCATTATAGGCACGCATAAAACATAAATAATAAGCATGACCATTATGGGTTAAGACCCACAGTAGAGGAGATTTGGTAAGTCAGATAAATTGCGTGGGAGTGGTCGTTGGTTCAACCCTGACCCCCGCACCATAAATTTTACTTCGCAACATATATAAACCTATCCGCAAAACCTTAGAACTTTTCACAAGTTAAATAGTCTCCACCATATGTATCGAGCCTTCCGCCAATTTACCTATCTGCCATACTTAGCAACCTATACCTAGTTAAATAGCCTCTCATCATAGTTAGAGACCTCCCGCCATAACATATAGTTAAACCTTGGCTTAATAAATATGTGTGATAATAATATATGTCATTCTATATGATCAAACTTTGGAATAAAAAAATATACGTGCTCATATGACATTTCAATAAATCCAACATTCCAACCACCTTGCCATGGGGGGGGGGGGGGGGCGGGCACATGGCAGGCTCTGGCTATGCCATGTGGCCCTTCCCCATTGGTCTAAAAAAATCCACCAGAATAATAATAAGCCATCAAATAGAAATTCCAACTTAGGAAATGGAGGATAAATTCAACTTCACATAGCAACATTGGAAAATATGAAGATGACACTTGTCACAGTGTCACTAGATGAAATTGGAGAATATTCCCTGGATATGCCTAAGGTGCTGACTGGACTGCCAAGCCATCAGTCTGTCATTGTTATGAACATTTTTTACCTATTTGGGAAAACTAACAACAGACCATAACTCACTCATACAAACTTGTATTTTGACAAAACGAGTTGTGTTGGAATCCTGGTGAAGAACTCTATTCGTTCGTTCAGATCTTAAGCATTTTTTAGCACTTTCAATTTTTAGCTAAATATTGATCTCCTTATCATAATTTGAGTAAAAAGTTCCACCTTATTTTTGTTGTTCATGATGTGGATGATTGATTGAATTTGATGTAGCTGAGAATTTCTTCAAGTGTGCAAGGCAAGGGTGGAGTGCCCCCATACCAAGCTAAGTACACTTTTTGATTAATTCACTATAATTTTCATGAACTAGTTTTGCTTCAGATTTATTCAGTCATTTAGATGTATGAATATTTTGTATTTTTATATATAATTCCTTGTTTAATTATAATCTCCATACAAAGGGACAAACAATAATTTAAGTTAATTTGTCCTTCTATCTGAACACAAAACAACAACCAAAATTCATCTTATTTTCCGTGTTTGAGTTATTTCCTAAATTTCTAGTTTTAATGCAATGGTAACAATGATGAATAACATTGTAAAGAAGGTCAACATGGACCTCCTTCATTAGGAGCCTCTTCTCCTAATTTTTATACATCATAAACTATTGTCCATCAGTTATTTGTTTTCTCTTCATGAAGGTAGTATTGTGGGGAAGGGCAAATAGGATCTCCTAAGTTAGGAGCCTCTTCCCTCACTTATTACATATTGAATAAGAAATTACTTAGTTAGATTTTATATTTGTAATATGCATTTCCTTAAATCTTAGAATCTAGAATATATTTTTAATATGCATTTCTTTCAGTTTCTGCATTTTGTCTTCTAAAATTGACTACATCTGAGATCCATATATTTTGGACATGCTTCCAAGTTTACAAACCCGAATTGATAATTAAATACTTGTGTTATTTTACCCATTGAATTGGCCCAACAAGTATTTAACCTGATATTATAGTGTAGCCAGCATAGGAAGATAGATCTAATATGCTCTGGGTGATCTCGACATTTTGTGGAATGAGAAGTTTGTCCAGATATGGCTAAATTATGTGCTTTATGTCATGGAATGCATAAGACATAACTCGATGGAAGGTTTCTTCGAAATTCTTTAGACTGAAATGGAGCTTCTTATTGGAAAAATCCCCCCATGGACAGATACAATTGGTTTGTGCTAATCATCAGGACCAATGTTAATTTGGTTGTAGCCAGAGAAACCATCCATGAAGGAAAATATCTCACTCCCAGCACATTCATCAATTGTCTGATCAATAAACGGAGTGGGGTAATTGTCCTTAGGACAAGCTCGATTGATATCTTGGTAATAGTTAACTAAGTGTGATAAACTCAGTTAGCTCATGCATTTTGAGTTGAGGGTAATCTATGAGGCATGCAGAGTGATTCTATGTGTTTTAGAATTCAATTTTCAGTTAAGTGCATGTGTAATCAGTTAACTCAATTAGGTGAGTTGGATTCAGTTGAACTAGTTGTAATTTTTTTTTGCACTATTGATCTTCCATGCAAGTGATGATTTAATATTAATAGTTGCATGCATGTCAGTTCCAGTGGAGACCCAGTTGAGACAAAGGTTAAAGGTAAGTTAACTATTAGTTGTGATATTAGCAAACTACCCAGATGCAGTTAAAACACCACAGGGTCCCCTTGATACTCAACACAGTTGACAAAGGCTGAAATTCCTAAATAATAGGGATTGAATTCATCAAGAATTACATGATCAAGGCAAGCTAAAGATAGGCTAAGAATTGGCTAAGTTTCGGCTTGATTTTTTCTAAATCAATGTGAGATGATAGAAAAATTGCAGGAGACTCTTGTGAGAAGAGTGCATTGTAATTTTTTCATGATTCCTTGTGGAATATACAATAGAATATAGAGGGGTTTTGAGCAGTAAGATTTCCCCAGGAAATTATCTGTGTTTTGGTTTGATTTGATTCTTTCTTTACTTAATGTGATTGGCGATCATGTTTATTTTCCACAATTTATTTGTAGAAGGATTTAGTATCCAGCTTTAGTACATTGCTTGATCAGATTGAATCCATTGATATACATATGTTTGTATAATTTCTACATGGTATTAGAGCACAGGAAATCACTATAGTGGAGGAGAAGCTGAGTTTACGACAGAATAGAATTCAAATTTGCAAAAGTATTCTTGGTGCGACAGGCGAATCACGATCGAAATGGCTTTCAATGGCTTGAGATTGGAGTATGCACTCAAGGGAAGCTCTAATTATATTTCATGGAAAGATAAGATGGGGCAGTACTGGAGGAAAATGGGTTGAAATAATTCATTGATAATGATGTTCCCAAACCTGTTGCAGCAGATGCCGCAAATCTTGATGCTTAGCAAAAGAAGGTTGCAAGGGCGAGGAGGATCTTACTAGAGGGAGTACAAGACCACATTATCTCAAGTATCCATGGAAAAGTGATACCATATGAAATGTGGAAAGCTTTGATAGATCTGTTTCAAAGCAGAAATGATCATATAAAATTGGCACTGAAGGACAAGCTCGAGAAAATCAAAATGGAGAAAGGCGACATTATTCCGGTATACTTGACCAAGTTTTTCCAATGTCGAGATAAGTTTGGGAGTGTAGGAATTACTGTATTGGATGATGACTTGGTGAGCCTAGCTCTTCTACGACTTCCCAAGAGTTGGCATAGTTATCAGGACTATGTCAATGGGAGGGAGAAGCTGCCAGATTGGAAATAACTTTGGTCGGATTTGATGCGAGAAGAATTCAGGCAGAATACCAGGGATGGATCTTCATCTAAGGAAGATGATGAAGAAAATTGTGCCTTGTTTGGTAAGGCGAATAAAGGGACAAGAAAGAAATCATATTCCAAATCTAAGACCGGTGAAGAAGGAAAGGAGCGAGACATGTCCAGAGTGAAGTGTTTTCACCGTCACGAGCATGGACATTATGACACTAATTGTCCACCAATGAAGAAGAACAAGAAGGCTTCATGATATGTGGTTGGTGAGGCTTTGGCCTAGCAATTTGAGTTGTACTTCTCGTTGATCACATGCATGGTGTCAAGTGCGATGGGATCAGGGTGGTACTTGGATAGTGGTGCATCTTTCCACATGACAGGAGACAAAGAACTTTTCAGTAGCTTGGAGGAGAGGGACCTCCAGATGCATATCAAAATGGGTGCGATGGAAGGTATAGTGCTACTGATATTAATGCAGTTACTTTCCAGAGATAGTTAGTTAAACCATTTTTATTAAAATATGTAATGCATGTACTAGGCTTGAAGAAAAATTTAGTTTCAGGCGCAATGTTGGAGGATAGAGGCTATGATGTTGTTTTTAGTGAAGGAAAATATTTAATTTGAAAAAAAGTAATAGGAAAAGACAAGAAGATTGGGATTCATGTAAAGAACCTCTATAAACTTGATGTAGATGGTTGCGCAACATTAATGGGTAAATCAAACAAAGTGGTGAGCCTGGATGAGGGTGACTTACACCATGGAGCTTTCAAGGTCATGCAACATAATTCTACGGGGCTTCCAAAGGGTACTCTTGCAAAGATAGACACATGCAAGGGATGTACCATGGGGAAGTGTGAGAAAGCCATGCAATTGTCCCTTCAGAGGGAGCTTGATTTTCATGTCAATGAGGAACTCTTGGTTCCAAAGAATGAACCTCAAGATGTGGAGCAGCCACATGCAGAGGATCATGGAGTGGAAGAAACCACTCAAGCATAGAAATTTCAAGCTAGATGGGCAGAGGGAGTGCATGCAGCCATACCTCCAGGTATGAGGTGGGGTGATGTGCAGAATTGATCCCAAGAATAAATTTGGGCAGGATCCTAGAGATGGTGCATCTCATGCACCGAACCTAGCTACGAGGAGCCCACAGTACAGTAGTAGCAAGATTAGTTAGATTGATGCAGTCAGATGTCAAGAGGACAGAAATTAGAGTGACAGGTGTCAGATACTAGAGCATAGATCAGAGTTGGCAGCAATGTAGAGTGCATGGATGTATATTTCACCATCACAGAGATTCCAGTAGACATGTGCAGTAGGTACCAGCAGTCAGAAGACTCTGATGAGAGATGCATTATACTGATTTAGTTGTTTGGAGGCTATTCAATTTTAGAAGTGTTGCATGCAAAAGTTTCATGTGCGAATAACACTAGAGAATTGTTTCTTGCAAGAGTTTCATGTGCAAGAAACACTAGAGAAGTGTTGCATGCAAGAGTTGCATGTCGCATGCAATAGTTGCATGTCGCATGCAAGAGGTGCATGTGCACATGCAAGGACATTCCTTTCTTGTTGAGAGGGAGTGTTGAAGTTTGCAAGAAACAGTGAAATTGGCATCCAGAAGCAACATGACAGCACCTAAACTAGTGTGGGACCACAGGTCATGTAGTTATGGGTCCTAGCGATACATTAGTGTGAAATACAATTTATTTAATAAATTGGAAGTGTCAAATTTAACTATCCCTTAATTAAATTGGACAATAAATTGTTATCTTATCTCATGATCACTTGTAATAGTTAACTGAGTGTGATAAACTCATTTAGCTCATGTATTTAGAGTTGATGGTAGTTGGTGAGGCATGCAGAGTGATTCTATGTGTTTTAGAATTCAAGTTGCAGTTAAGTGCATGAGTTTAATGCATGAGTAATCAGTTAACTCAATTAGGTGAGTTAGAGTCAGTTGAACTAGTTGTAATTTCTTGTTACAACAGTGAGAGATCAAGTGAATTAAATCATATTTAATATCAGTGATCTGTGATGCAATTGATGATTTACTATTAATAGTTGCATGCATGTCAGTTCCAGTGGAGACCCTGTTGAGACAAAGGTTAAAGGGAAGTTAAATATCAGTTGTGATATTAGTATATTGCCCAGATGTAGTTAAAACACCACAGGATGCCCATGATACTCAGCGCAATTGAGAAAGGCTAAAATTCCTAAAGAATATCAATTTCATTCATCAAGAATTGCGTGATCAAGGCAGGCTGAAGACAGGCTGAGAATTGGCTAAGTGTTGGCCCAATTTTGTATGAATCAGTGTGAGACGATAGGCAGATTGCAGAAACTCTTGTGAGAAGAGCGCATTGTAATTGTTTCATGATTCCTTGTGGAATATACAATAGAAGATAGAGGGGTTTTGAGTAGCAAGCTTTCCCCGGGAAATTATATGTGTTGTGGTTTTATTTGATTCTTTCTTTTCTTAATGTGATTGGCGATCGTGTTTATTTTCTGCAATTGATTTGTAGAAGGATTCAGTGTCTAGTTTTAGGACATTGCTTGATCAGATTGAATCCATTTATATACATATGTTTGTATAGTTTATACATTTGGCGAATGGGCTTCGACTCCGGATAAGTGGGAATTCAATGCACCACGATACTCAGATCAATGTCAAGCATTTCTTCATAGGACCATGTGAAGACATCGAGGAAATCTTGAAAAAGTTCCTTATAGATCTTGATCTCATCAGGAGAACAAGATGCACCGATATGCAAATTCTCGATAATCCCTGGTTTAACAGATATGTCGATCAGAATGGTCAAAGTGATATTTCCCTCAGACAACATTTCATGAAACAAACCTGGATTCTGAGGTGGGTCAGCCGGTATCGGCTAAGCATGGGATCCTAGACAGGCAGAGATGTCACCTAGGATTGGGAGAAACGAGGAACAAGGATTTCCATCATCCCATGGAGTTTCTTTGAGAGACATGACCTCCACGATACTCTCCTAGTGGGAAAAATCTCATTCGAGGGATCAGCAAAGTCCCAAGAGCCAAACCAGGGAGACTGCGCATAAGTGTCTAGGGATGAAAAAAAATGAGTATTGGTCTCAAATGTAGCATCAGAAGCTATGAGGATATCTTGATACATCTGCTCAGTTGGGCTAAGAGGCATAGCGTCACCAAAACTCTCAATCTGGTCGGTATTGGGAAAAATCCATGAATTGTGACCAGAAGAAATCATATTGATAGAAGCAACATTCGGAGGCGGAAGCAGAAAAACTCCCACAAGAGATGAGTCTTTGAAAATATTTAGCCCAATGTTCTCATAAGGAGTAGCATCCTTCCCAACATATGGAATGTTTCTTGCTGAAGCCTCATAGGGGAACAAATCCAACTGATCCACAGTCACTATCTTCCCTTTATGAGGGAGACAGAGGAGACGAGAGAGGGTGGAGACCACACAAACCATAGTTTTTTTCCAACTATGTCCAAGAAGGAAATTGTAGTTCAATTTGGTGTCTACCACTTCAAATTCCATGTTCATTGTTTTCCCCTCCAATAGGATGGGCAATGCCTTAAGAATGTCGCACAGTCGAGAACCTCGACCATCAAAAGCTTCTAAGGTATTCGGGGACTTACTCAATAGGGGAGAATCGATCGGTTTCTAGCATGCAACAGACATGATGTAGGTCAAAGTTCCTTCTTCAAAAATAGTCTGATGAATATTCTTTCCCATAATGCTAACTTGAATCAGAAAAGCTACTTGAGATGGGAGGTGAGGAAAGAAATTATCAAGATCAAAAATAATCAGATTAGAATCTGAAGGATCAATCCCTGTAATGGCAGTGAGTAGTGCCTTCCATTGTGATGGGAATGACTAAAGGACCTCCAAAGCCGATATTGTCAAAGGCACCTGAGCTAGACCTTATACAATATTGTAGTGTTGTGCTTCTCTCGCATTCGTATTATAAGACGATTTCCGAAGAACACCTTTTGGAGGTGGTCAGATGATGGAGTCACTACTCGGTCTCTCGATCTGGAAAGTGTTAGAAAATTATATATTATGGAGCAATGCAACACATAAAATATGCGGAAAATACAATCACACAAAAAACACATAAAACCAGAGAGACACAGATATACGTGGTTCACCTAGTTTGGGCTACGTCCACCTCGAACAGCCATTCCTTCCTTTCTATTATCCAGCAAAATGAAAAGACAAAACCTATAGCAGATCCGTTGTAATATCCTCTGTTCTTTCTCACAGTCTCCCTTTCTGTTTCTTGCTCTGAGAATACACATACAATGCACAGCCACAATACAATGCCCTCATAAAAGCGAGGGGTTGCCTTCTAGGGCAAAAAACCCTAATCTAAACATAACTTCTACCGTCAGATCATTTTCCTAATGAACGGCTCAGATTGACTAGAAATTACTATACTTTTACAAGGAAATTTTACATTTGTTTTTAGCTTCGGGGGCGCTGCCCCTGAACCCCCGCCAGGGGGGGGGCTCCGAAAAGCACTGCCACCCCCCCCCCGTGGACCCCCCACGGCAGCGATTAATTACGGGCGGCGTTTCCGCCCCTTTTAATGTACAGGGGTCCAATGCTGTGATACAAAGTAAACAAGATAATCAGGCTCCACACCCAACAATCTCCCACTTGGAGACTGATTGTAGCAACTCCACCACTGCTTCATTTGCTGGACAATGACACCTCTTTGGACCTGGTTGTTCCTCATCTTCATCGTCATCCTTGAAGACCAATTGAAACTGAGCATGTTCTCAGTTTCTCCCTAGTTACAACTTTTGTTAGCATATCTGCAGGATTCTGGCTAGTGTGTATCTTTTTCAGCTTCAACTCTCCATCTTCCAATACTGACCGTATGAAATGGTACTTGAGATGTATGTGTTTAGCCCTGGAATTAAATGTTGAGTTCTTTGCAAGATGAATAGAACTTTGGCTATCACTGTATAGTGTGCCCATATCATGCTTCTTACCTAATTCATCCATAAACCTTTGTAACCAAATCATTTCTTTACTAGCCTCTGTAGCAGCAACATACTCTGCTTCTGTTGTTGAAAGTGCAACAACACTTTGGATTTTTTAAACCCAACTGATAGTTGTTCCACCTACAGTAAATACATATCCTGTAGTGCTCCTCATGTTATCTCTGTCACCTGCCATATCTGCATCAACATATCCCTGTAGAGCAATGTTTGAACCACCAAAGCATAATGCTTGATTTGTGGTACCTCTCAAAATCTGAGAATCCATTTTACCGCCATCCAATGTTCTTTTCCTGGATTATTCATGTACCTGCTTACAACTCCCACTGCATGTGCAATATCAGGCCTTGTGCAGACCATTGCATACATTAAGCTTCCAACTGCTGATGCATATGGAACTTTAGACATATAATCCATGTCTTCTTGGGTCTTTGGGCACATCTCTTTACTAAGTTTGAAATGGCTAGCAAAAGGTGTACTAACTGGTTTTTCATTCTGCATATTAAATCTTTTCAACACCTTTTCTATGTACTCATTCTGAGACAGTGTTAATTTGCGATTTTTCCTGTCTCTAGTTATCTTCATACCAAGGATTTGTTTTGCAGCTCCCAAATCCTTCATTGCAAATGAATTTGCCAATTTTATTTTGAGCACATTTATTTCCTGCATGTTAGATCCTGCAACAAGCATGTCATCTACATACAATAACAATATAATATAGCCGCCATCATTTTGCCTTTTTAGATAAACACAATGATCAGAGTGACATCTAGTATAACCTTGTTCAGACATAAACTTGTCAAATTTTAGATACCACTGCCTTGGAGCCTGTTTTAAGCCATACAAGCTTTTCTTTAACCTGCACACCAATTTTTCTTTCCCTTTTACCTCATATCCTTCTGGTTGCTGCATGTATATCTCTTCCTCCAAATCTCCATGGAGAAATGTTGTCTTTACATCTAATTGTTCAAGATGTAAATCTTCCGCTGCTACAAGACTTAAGATAGTTCTGATTGAATTCATCTTAACAACAGGAGAAAATATTTCATCAAAATCAATACCTTTCTTCTGTGGAAACCCCTTCACCACAAGTCTAGCTTTGTACCTCTGTTTTCCTCCATCTTCTTCCTTCAGCCTGTAAACCCATTTATTCTGCAATGCAG
This sequence comes from Pinus albicaulis, assembly GCA_034641835.2. Classification (NCBI taxonomy): domain Eukaryota; kingdom Viridiplantae; phylum Streptophyta; class Pinopsida; order Pinales; family Pinaceae; genus Pinus; species Pinus albicaulis. Next base: position 11,390,370 of record CM076577.1, read on the forward strand.
TTTTACTTGTAGGCAACCTGACTAAGTCCCAAGTCTGGTTATGCATTAGGGAGTCCATCTCTTCTTCCATGGCTAGCTCCCACTTCTTCCTACTTTCAACTTTCATTTCTTCTTCATAACATTCAGGTTCACCAGAATCAGTCAACAATAAATAATATAAGGAAGGAGAGTATCGTTCAAGGGGTCTACTTATCCTGGTAGATCTTCTAACACCATTGTCAGGTGTTTGAGGTGCCTGTTGCTGTTGTGGTGGTTGCTGCTGTTGTGACTGTTGATTATTATTATTTTCAGGAACCTTTACTTTTTCAATCATCTCATCAAGAACCATGTATTCCTTGCTTTCTTTTTCCTGTTTCTTTTCCTGCAACTGATTCTTATACAGGACCTTTTCATTGAATATTACATCTCTTCTCCTAATGATTTTGTGATTCTCATAATCATATAAGCGATAACCAAAATCATTAGCAACATATCCAATAAAGGTACATTTCTTTGATTTTGCCTCAAGCTTTGTTCTGTTTTCTTTATTAATATGGAAAAAGGCCTCACAACCAAAAGGCTTTAAAAAAGAGTAGTTTACCTTTTTACCTGTCCATGCTTCCTCTGGAATACCACCATCCAAGGAACTTGAAGGCCCTCTGCTTATTAGATAAACAACAGTATCTACAGCATCTGCCCAAAATTGTAAAGGCAATCCTGCATGCAGTCTCATGCACCTTGCACGCTCCATGATTGTTCTGTTCATCCTTTCTGACACACCATTTTCTTGTGGTGTTCTTGGAACTGTCTTCTCTCTACGAATTCCATGCTCTTAACAGTACCTATCAAACTCTTTGCTGCAATATTCACCTCCATTGTCTGATCTGAGACACTTCAACTTCTTTCCTGTCTCAATCTCAACCAAAGCTTTCCATTTCTTGAAAGTATCAAATACATCAGATTTATTCCGAATACAATAAATCCATGTTTTTCTAGTTGCATCATCAATAAAAGTAACATAATAACGAGAGCCACCGAGAGATGATACCTGAGCAGGTCCCCATACATCTGTATGCACAAGCTCCATTTTTTCACTCTTCTTTTCTTTCCCAACTCTGAGAAATCTGACTCTCTTTTGTTTTCCATAAATGCAATTCTCACAGAAATCCAAATCAACATTCTTCAACCCTGGCAACAAATTTCTTGAGTGAAGAATCTTCATTCCCTTCTCACTCATGTGTCCGAGCCTATGATGCCATAATGCTGCATCTGCTCCTTTGGAAGTTAAAGAATTAACAGAGTTAGAAATACCATTGCATAAATACAATGTACCAACCTTTTCGCCTTTTGCTATTACCAGGGCTCCTTTGGTGACCTTCCAAGTTTTATCTATGAAAGTTGTCACACAACCTTCACCGCCTAACTGCCCTGTTGAAATCAGATTTTTCTTCAGATCTGGAACATGCCTTACCTCCTTTAGTAGCCATTGGTTTCCATTCCGTTGTTTTACAAGAACTTTACCCATTCCAACAATTTTACAGGGTTTATCATCACCCAAACGAACTTGTCCAAAATCTCCTTGAACATAGTCATGAAAATATTTCTTATCAGGTGTGGCATGGAATGAAGCCCCCGAATCTACAACCCAAGAATCAGTAACATTTTCGAAAGAAAGAATCAAAGCATCTTGTAACACATCACCTGTCACATTTGCTTCATGATTGTTTTCTTGCTGTGTGTCTCCTCCTTTTCCCTTCCGAGATCTACAGTCTTTCTTTAGGTGTCCTTTCTTTCCACAATTCCAGCACATTATCCCTGATCTAGACTTGGATCTGCCTTTCCTTGATTTACTGCGATATCCCGAGCTCTTTCCTCTTTCCATTCTTCTTCCCCTAGACTCTGCACTCAAAGCATTACCTGATGTCTCACCGGAGCTTTTCCGTCGCATTTCCTCACTAAGGATAGCACCAACAACATCATCAAACTTTAAAGTACTAGATCCAGAGACAGAGTTACTAATGGCTGTTACCAAACCATTCCAACTCTCTGGAAATGAGCATAAGAATAACAGAGCTCTAACTTCATCATCAAAGTTTACCCCTACAGAACTTAACTGACTGGTAACTGTATTAAATTCATTTAAATGGTCTGTAACAGATCCACCTTCCGACATCTTCATATTAAATAGTCGTTTCATAAGAAATACCTTGTTTGAGGCCAAGGGTTTTTCATATAGTTTCGCCAACGTCTGCATCAAACCCTCTGTTGTTGTTTCCTTCGAAATATTGAAGGCGACTGACGCCGCAAGACACAACCGTACTGTTCCGAGTGCCTTTCTATCAAGAATGTTCCATTCCGCGTCTGTCATGGTCACCGGCTTCTTTGTTTTTCCGCTCAATGGTAGGTACAGATCTTTCTGATACAGATAATCTTCCATCTGCATCTTCCACAGCGCAAAGTTTTGGCCGTTAAATTTCTCGACCCTAAACTTACCATCGTCCGCCATTGCTCCCACTCGAACTAGGAACCCTTTTTTCCTGCGAGTTTATCAGCCAAATATACCTTCGGCTCTGATACCAGTTGTTAGAAAATTATATATTATGGAGCAATGCAACACATAAAATATGCGTAAAATACAATCACACAAAAAACACATAAAACCAGAGAGACACAGATATACGTGGTTCACCCAGTTTGGGCTACGTCCACCCTGAACAGCCAGTCCTTCCTTTCTATTATCCAGCAAAATGAAAAGACAAAACCTACAGCAGATCCGTTGTAATATCCTATGTTCTTTCTCACAGTCTCCCTTCTGTTTCTCACTCTGAGAATACACATACAATGCACAGCCACAATACAATGCCCTCATAAAAGTGAGGGGTTGCCTGCTAGGGAAAAAAACCCTAATCTAAACATAACTTCTACCGTCAGATCATTTGCTTAATGAACGACCCAGATTGACTAGAAATTACTATACTTTTACAAGGCAATTTTACATCCGTTTTTAGCTTCGGGGGCCCTGCCCCCGAACCCCCACTAGGGGGGGGCTCCGAAAAGTGCTGCCACCCCCCTTGGACCCCCCACGGCAGCGATTAATGTACAGGGGTCCAATGCTGTGATACAAAGTAAACAAGATAATCAGGCTCCACACCCAACAGAGAGGACAAAAGGTAGGAGGCATGGAAGAGGAAGAGTCATCTGGGACTTCCAATTCCACAGGAGCCATGGATGGATTCGGATAACCTTTCACTCTTGTGGTGATGGCAACAGATTATGTTCCAACCATGAACACCTGAGAGCTACCAGATGATTGAGCTTGTTCTACCATTTGTGTCTGCTAGGAAGGAAACAGTGCTTTCAAAACTGTCAGAGTCTCTGGTGCGCCCTTCAGAAGACGGGAAACTTTGGCACGCCGAGGACAATCCTTGGTGTAATGATCTTCATCACATATTAGACAAGGATATTTGGGCTTACGTGATGAAGAATCCCTAGTAGAAGACTTCTTTGAATCCTATTTAGGGTTCTTGGATTTAGACTTTCCTTTACCCTTTTTCTTACCCCTTGAGTGTTTTTCTGCTGCGATAGACTAAACAGCATTTACCTCTAAGGTATTACCAAGATTCATCTGATTCTAAGAAGGAGAGGGCGTAGTGGTAGTAGTGGATATGGAATTTGAGGAAGCCTTAGGCACACTACTATAAGTATGAGCCATTGTCCCAATAACACCATCCACAGGAGGCGTAACAGGAGACTGAGATGACGAAGGATTACTCGAAGGATGCAGTGCATTAGGTAAAAACTCATATAGAGTCTTGGACTGGGAATAAACCAATTCAAGGTATTGAACGCTAGTGATGACCTTCTCTTCTGTGACACACCCTCCCATTGCAAGATATTTTACAATTTTGGGAACGAATGATTTTGTGAACCATTCGGTCAATAGCTAATCCAGGATCTCAAATTTGATAAGGCGATGGTGACGTTGCCATTCATGGATGTGATCTAAGATATGTGTAGCATTCAACTGCTTCAAGGAAGTGAGAAAATGGGTGTCGGTTTCATACCAGACAGGTAGCTGGAAATGAGTGAGGAAGGTCGTGGCCAAGGAATTGAAATTGAAGAAATTCCTCGAGGGAGTTCAATGTACCATTTGGCCACAGCATTGGCCAAAGTGTGCTAGAAAATATGAAGACGAATAGAATATCAACCCAAGAATTAGAAGAACGCTGAAAATGGTATGTCATAAAATGGGTTTGAGGGTCTTCCCCATATTTTCCTTCGAACTTCGGATAATCTCCTAGAATCTTAGTTTGAATCGGCGACCAATGCAGCTGATGCTGGATGGGATCATTTGTGAGCTTTAATACATTTGGAAATTCCAACATAGCCAGGAACGGTAAAGGAGGATGATGAGGCAAAAAAGGTCGAGGGTTCCAACCTAATTAATAAGGATTTTCACCTCAATAGGGAGGACTCTAACCCGGATATACATATTTACCCCATGGTTGGTAAGGACCTTGTGCATATATTGTTGATAGGGACCTGGCTGGGGTTGTTGCTATGGAGCCTACCGGTACTGAAGTTGTGGACCTTACTGGACATGGGGTCCAGGATAATGTCCCTCCTAAACATAAGGTCCAGTTTGTGGCCCCTACTGAAAGTAGGGTCCAACCTGCGGTCCTAGCTGAACATGAGGTCCAACTTGTGGTCCTTGCTGAACATGAGGTCCAGCATGTGGTCCTTGCTGAACATAGTGTCCAGCCTAACATCCTAGTTGATTTTTCTAGTACTAAGGAACATTATGATATGAAGCACTAGGTTGAGGCCTAGTCTGGGGTTGTTGGTACTAACCTTGAGAAAAAGGTTGGTACTGAGTACCAGATTGATGAGGGAAAGGAATAGATTGCCCCAAAAGGAGATTCAGACCAGCTTGGGTGTCATAACCAAACTGAGGATTGGTCACAACTGCACTAACCGAAGGTTGGGGATGTTGGACATACTGTTGATATTGTACATCTGACCTTTGAATATAAGGAACATTAGGTTGATGATCATACGAATATATTGGGTTCGGCTATGGAAAGGGTTGTTGAACCTGGGAATATTGAACATGAGGCTGACTTTCCCTAGGAATAGATCCAGAACTCGGCTGCCTCCCATCCAAAAGGGGAGGTACATACAGAGGGTTAGACTCCCCCCTAGGCACAGAAAATGGTGGGACTACAGTAATCGTTGATGGAGAAAACGGGACAAAGGATCCAAACGACATGATCATTTTCCTGATGGTGACTGTCGGTTGAACAAAAGGTTGAGAAACCATGGCCACGTTTGAAACAAACGGGTGGGAAGACAGAGGAATACCCGTTGACCAAACGGGATCTGAAAATAAGGGTGTACCACTGGAATATCCAAATATGAGGTTTCCCAAAGAGGTATAATCGTGCGGGAGCATAGACGCAACATAACTAGGTGGTATTTCAGTCCCACTACTTGAATCGTGATGCGTGGATCTGAACCACTCTTCCTTGGAGGGGAAAACTGACGAAGAGGCTTCTGGGATATATGAGCCATAGGTTTCTTGAAGAGTGATTTGAGGAGCACTGACAAATGGTAGATCTAGATGCTACCAGAGAAGCTCAAAAATGGATTCTAGGTTGATCAAAAGTGTTGTAAGGTTTCTCAGGAGAGACTACAATCTGATCAAAGAGCGGATTCAAAGGAAATACCGAGAATTTTGCAACTTGTTCGGGGCTTTCCTGCTCAGATTCTTTCAATGTAATCCAAGGAGAATCGTGAGGAGGTGCTCAAGATGATATGGGTTGAACACTGATGAAAATTCTAAGCTCTTCACCTTGTGCTTCAAGGGGTCAAACAGGAAAATGAAGAACCCCTGGGGGAGGTTGTTGAGATCTATCAGGGGAGGTTGCTGAGATTCGTTAGAGGAGGGAGTGGGTGAATTCGACGATTCAGCCACAATGACCTTCGAGAAGAATATCAAAAAGGAAAAAGGTGAAAAAAATCACAACTTACCAGGAAATAAAAGCTGGATAACTGCACGGGTGAGATTTTTTCATGGGCAGTTATTTTTAGAATTAACAAAAATAAATAAATAAAAAGGGATGTTCTAGGCCTAAAGGTTTACCTAGTATCCGTGAACTGCAATATACACCTTGGTGATCAAGTGAAAGAGAAATTACCAAGGACTTAACGTACGACATCCAGTCTCCCCGAATGATGTGTTCGGTGTATCACGTCTACAAGGCGCTCAACTCAGTTACCTATGGCAGGTTTCCAGCCTAGTGGTGTCTCCCAAAATATACACGATGATACGTGGGATTCCTATCCGTAGTATTTTTGTCTAATGTGTAATTGTTCGATGATTGTGTCCCAAATATACCTATCATACATCAATATACTTCCATACGTGGGATGGGATATCACCCTCGAGTTCTAATGCAGACCATTAGAGAAACCTCCTACTCTTAACAACGTCAGAACATGTCTCTAGCCTATATCACTAAATATTCTCGTTAATTCCAATACTCCTTAAGGTAAATTGGGTTTATTTTAAGTTGATATTGATTAAAGTTTCAATTTCAAGGCTCATAATTAATGTTACATAAATCCTTATGATGCAAACTAAATGTGAGAAATAAGCTTTCAATTTCAATGAATTCTAAACTATTTAGGGAAGAGAGAAAAACAATAATTCACTCAACGAAAGTCTGAGTATTTTTAGAATTATTCCTTTTACCCTTAGATTGATGGCTAACAAAACCAATCACACCATTAGTGGCATGAGATCTTGTAGGGGTTGAGTGTGGTTGATCTAAATTGTTGGGCGAGGTAGATTTGGGATTTTATTTTACAAAGTGATAGATTGTGTATAGAAAATGTCTAGGTATTGAGCATGAGAAATTACTTGCTCTTCCATTACAACACCTCCTTTAGCAACATCTTCCGTAATATTAGGAAGTAATTATTTGTTCAACCATTCAACCGAAATTTCATCTGGAATATAAACTTTGACTAAACGACGCCTATGCCTCCATTCATGTATATGATCCGAAATGTAGGTAGATTTTTTTTTTTTTAGTGAAGTCAAAAGTTCAGTACGAGTGTCATATCGAATTGGTAACTAAAAATGTGTCAAAAAAAAAAAATTTAAGGATTTGAAATTATGGAAAGAAGCACGTGGTAACTCAATGTGCCATTTTGTTGTCGAATCGTTCAATGTTCATTGCGAAAGGCGTAATCTAATAGAATCATCAATCAAGTAATTGGACGCACACCAAAGATGATATGTCATAACATGATTTGATGGGTCCTCTCCTGATTTACCTTCAAACTTGGGTATATCACTTGGTAACTCCCTAGGAATCATTGGCAAAAATGGATAATAATAGATAGGATCATTTGTTAGCCGAGATAAATCTGGAAAATATAAAGTTGGGATAAATTGTAACTGTTAGTTTGGGTCTTGTTGTGGATTTTTATAACCCTAAGCATCAAGTCCAACCCCTGGAGGAGTTTACTCAGGATATCCTAGAATATCTTGGGCGGTTGGTATTTTCATTCCTTCAACATAACCAAGGTGAGACATACTAGGTGGCGGTTGAAATGGAATTTGAAAAGCATGATCAGGGTATGATTGAATCTGAAAAGGTGTACTTTGAACCTTTTGACCCAATTAGTATTCCCCTTGTTAAGGTTGAATTTTCAAAGGTTTACCTTGAAATAATTGACTCTAAAATTACTAGCCTTGAAAAGATTGACCTTGATACGGTTTTTGCATAATCCCTATACTAGGTTGTCTCATAGGAATTTGTGTTGTAGACTAGAAAGTAGGACCAGTTTGATAAGAAGATTCTTGAGGGATAGCCTGTTTAATTTGTTGAGCCGATATTTGAGGTGTCGCTTGGACCATTATTTGTGATACTCTCGGGATAGGTGTTTGGGGTGAACTTGGAACTGATTGTTGAAAAAATGTTTGAACCGTAGATTGAACAGGTGTTTGAGGACTAACCTGGATAGGCTATTGAACTGGTTGTTGAACAGGTGTTTTTTGACTCCCTTGGACAGGTTGTTGAACAGGTGTTTTCAAAACCCCCTGGACAGGTTGTTGGACTAGTATTGGAATACCTTGAACAGGTATTTGTGGAATAGATTGTCCAGTAGGCTAAATAGGTTGATAAACCAACACTTGTGGAGAAACTTGAATAGGATGTTAAAAAAAAGGATGGTTCCAAATAGTATTCATCCCCGAATAAGGACCATCAATCAAGGGTTAAGACACAACAGATTGACTTGGACCAACCCGAGGTATATGACCATAATTTGCATAATTTTTGGAAAAAAATTTTCCTACAAGAATAGGAGATGACCCAAAAACAGGTTGTCCTCCAGGTGAAGGATAAGGTGGTTTACCCCCATGTGGATAATAAACACCAGTTGGGATTACTTGAGGGTTACCTAAATTACCATATACAATGTTAACATATTAGTTTCATGCCAAAGGTATTTCAGGCATGGATTTCATGCTTTGAATAGTAGAGGTAGATGAACCACATGACCAAGTATAAACTTGAGGGGAAGGAGAGGCTCCTGAAAAATTTCCAGAAAGTGACTGGTACCCAGCAAGAACCGATGGACCACCATACAATAATGACTTCAGAGAGTGTTTATACATAGAGGTATTAGTGGGTTGACTCCCAAAAGGAATTCCTGACATGTTTCATCTTGGTGAAAAGTAGAAAGGAGTACGATAAAGTGGAATGCCTTGACCTAAAAATTCCAAGGGGGTGAAATACCAAGGATCTGGTCAGAAGGGATCAAAAGGAAATCTTGGAAAAAAATTTGGTTCCCCAGTAGAAACAAGAATATGTGGCATGATTCTTCCTCCTCTTCTCCGGTAATGTCTTAAATACTAATGAGACCAGGAGGTAGACCAATTGTAACTATAAGTTTCCTTTATGATGAAGTTCATGTAGGAGTAGGGGCTATAGCAGCTAAAGGTAATTCATATTCATAAATATTAGATTCAGGTACTTCAATATCTGGTTCAGTGAATTCTGTATCCGAAACTTCTCTGGTATCAAATTCTCTTTGAATAATTTCTATAACTTCTAGCCCAGATTGAAATAATCCTGATTATACTTCTTGAGGCTGAAGCACTTCAGTTTATATTGTCTCGAATTCTACAATTATTGATGTCTCAGGTTGATCTGAGGTCCTGGATCCTATTGATTTTGACTTCTCAGCTTTAATATTTTACAATTGACTAGGTGTATATTCAAGGGGTAAACCCTGCAGTCTACGTGAATGCCTTGGTGAATCAGCCACGATGAATATTTATTAAGAATTTAAATAGTATTCAAAATCCATACCTAAGGTTTGTAAAAATTAAAAACAAGAAAAATAACACATGCTAATAAATCTGAGTGAAACAATGCAAACAAAATTTTCATAGCAGAATCACTAGTTGGTGATGAAATCCAACACCGCAGAGATCAATGTGAAAATTGAAATAAAGATAGAGCGGGTTGAACTAGTTACACTGACAACCTGCTTAATGAACATGATATAATGCAAGTAACTCCACTTATTCCATCTCGAGTGAAGAATACCCTCCAAAAAGGTCCAAGTGAGTCTAGCCAACGTCTATTTCAGGTACAACAGATACTTACCCTTTGTCATCACCTTGGGTAATAGCCTTAAAATTATGGTCTTTAAGGTTACCACTTACGAAAATTTAACCTGGGTCTGAAAAATAGCAGATTGGGCGTACACACAAGGGCAGACTAACAAAGCTCAATCCCCCTGAAATTTCCTCAACATGGTTAATTGAGGTTTACCTTCAAGTGACTCTCAAGTAACTTTCGACACCATATGTAATGTGTCCAAATCACGCTACCATAACCAGGGAAGTGGGGTATATCACTCCACTGGATCTGATATGATCTCGTGCTTAACTCTCTTCTAATAGGAGCTTCCCAGAGCTAGACTGTAATAAATGGATTTACTCCCTATCACAATATTCTAGTATTTGTTTGCAGCTTTGGAAAATTTACTCACTTCCCTATTCCAAAGCCCTACAACTTGATCTAATGTAGGTGTAAAGAGCCCTAAAATAATAAAAATTCTAATTGATTTTATTAGCATTGTTTTTTAAATTCATTACTTACTCAATGGATAAATGGATGTGAAATTTATGGTGTTATGACCTAACCCAAAACTTTAATTCAATCAAACATGATATTGTGATCTTTTCGTTTTGATGAATTTCTAATAATGGAAAGGAGAGAGTATTTTCAATTTTTCAAATAAAATGCAAAAACTCATAATTCCACCATATCCCTTTTCATGAATACAAACTTCCACTTTCAAATGAACAAAATTCCAAAATTAATCTTTAATATTTCAATTCGTCCAATAACTCAAAAAAAACATGAAACTTTCCTTTAACAAAGAATCACTCAAAATTTCCAAAATGCATAAAGAAACCAATCAAATCCTTAAAATGAATTTCTCCAAATGAATGCTATGAATTTAATGTTGTCTAAAGTACCATTTTGAAAAAACTTCAACACTTAAATAAGAACAAATTTATGTTTCAAGTCCAGTAAGAGAAGCACTTTTCATCAAAAATACTTATTCTCGAAAAATAATACCTTTCATTAAGGAAATGACCTTTCACAAAGAGGTAAATATAAATAAATAATAGATTTGATTTATTTGAGAGAATAAAGACAGGAAGACTGGAAATCAATAACAAGAAATTCTTCTTTTGATATACCTACAAAACATCAGATGAAGCATAATTTTACCCTAATTCATGAAAACAAGAAATTTTCAAGAAGACTCTTTCACAACATTCAATTGAACTAAAAAATACTTTCTAAAGGTTTCAACAAGTGTAATCAAGCATATAAAACAAAATTTGCAGGAATTAGTGAAAGGAAAACTCAAATTTTCAAAACTTTCAGGCATGTGCATGGGAAAACAGTATGATCTAGTGTGCATGCGCACTGTTTCTAAGGAACAAATACGCATAAGTGTGCTCTGTTGCTAAGAATATAATGCGCATTCTGATAAAATTTTAGAAAAAATAAAAATAAAACCAAACAATCCACAAAATACAAACTTTTACTATCTTGCAAACACTCAGATAAGCCTATCAGAAAAGGTTCAAAAGTAAAAACAAGAAAATGATGAAGAACGAGACGTTCCCCAGCAGAGTCACAAATTTGTTATGGCAGACAAATTTCTTATGCTGACAAAAGAAATATCCCTAGATTCAATGGCTAACTCTAGTAACAAACGGTTGAAGCAAGAAAATATTTCCCTGAGTTAATTCTTTTTTAATCATAAACAAGAATTGTGAGAGATGGAATCCATACCTTTCAAATGAAATTCCTGATGAAGATCCTCGCTATGGTTTTATGCATCTCCTTAATGCTTAGAAACCAGATCGGCAAACATAGTAGAAACAAAAAATCAAAGGCATGTGATAGATAAATGATTTAATACAACCCATACTAGTGATCAAGGAAACTAGTACCTAATATAATTATCAATGGAAAAATGGAAGAAAATACACAATATATCAATTCCATTGAACAATACAGTGGGAAGAAAAACTCTTTTGTATTAATCTTAAGAATGAAGGAGTTACATAACCTTGGCCTTGATGAAGTATGTCTCCTTCCAATGATTTCTAATATTATCCTTGGATGACAAGCCTTCTAGCCTTATTTCAGCAACATAAGTTTACCTTCAATAGTCCTCCCTAACCCTCTAGTGTTTGTTTGATTTATAGGCCTAGGGGATGAGATTTGTGATCCTTATCTCAAGGATGAGATCATCAAATGGTGGGATTATGGTTCCATAAAGAATGGAAATTAGCTCCATGAATAGAGGGGTCATACTTGAATAAGCATCACCTCAAAGTTTTCAGCTGGGAAATATTCACCCAATAAAGCTTCTAGATTTCACTTTTTATTTTTACTTTTGTTGAGTCATGTGTGCAATTTATAGTGTGTTGTCACTCCCCCCCAACTTCCCAAGGCTGAGAGTGGGATTGAAGGAAGGTAACAACATACTAGGATTTAGGTCAAGTAGCTAGCCCTACTAGGACCAGAGAGCGCTCTCTCAATATCACTTTGCAGTCAATTAAATGGCTGAATATTTAATGATCTTATGCTAGGCATGTAAGCTCAGTAAATAGGGTTTTTGTTTGATTTTTGTGTGCTGAATAGGAATGACAGTAAGGAGACTAGATCTAGGGTTTAAGGTCTGAATTCAAGATAAATTTGCAGAGAATATGGATGAGGCTAGGTAGGTAGCTCAAAAGCATGTTTATTTTGTCATAGTGTATAGGATGAAATGATAAAAAATATGAATGAGCACTAAAGTGAATTCATTCATTTAGAAGAACATAGAAATATAATGTAAATCTTGTTAAGACAGAGCATGTAAAGGCATGATTTATGCTTATAGACTGATAAGATAAACACATAGAATCATGTATATGAAAGAGTAAAACATATCATTCAACATGATAACATAAACATACAAATAAAGAACAAATGCTCCAAGGCATACCACACGATTCTCAACACAAATTTTGCAACATTGTCTTTGACTTCATTCCAAACGGCTTGTAAAATAGCTCCACTGCAAAAAAAACTATCCAACCCCACAAAATACTAAAGTGGTTCTACTTATAGAAAATATTAACCATGACACCTCATAGGGTATAAATACCATCCAAAATGCATCATAATTACATAAGATGAGTCACTTCCTAGAATTGAGGGAGCTTATAAACCATTCCCTCAAATTCAGCTAAAGACTAGGAGTGTGTGTCTCCCACATTAAATTACATGTCTCCTCATGATAAGAGGAAAAAAAAAACTCAATTAATCCAATTCCAGCTCAAAGGACAGCAAAACCTCGAAAATATGACCTTTTCTGGGTTTGATAAGTATCTTGAGGAATCTTATGCATATGCGTAGCGCCATTTTACAGATGTGTAGTGCCACTTTACAATTGAATTTGAGGGACTTTTAGGACTCCAAATCCAAATATGGAAGATAGGTCAACTAGCCCTGAGTGTCTAGTTTCCAAAACATCTTGAATTTTGAAAAACCACCCACTGCAAGGCCTCCAAAATTTGATTCTCCCAACCTTACTCCAAATGCGTAGTGTCATGTCAAAAATAGTGGCAGAAGCATATAAAACTGATGGTTTTTTGGCTTTTCTGCAAAACTAGAGATTTTCATGCAAAAAGAGTTCTCTATATGTGATGTATTCATCAAAATGCATCCAACCATGTAATCCATTCATCATTTAGGTTCCCTAGGAAAAATCGTAGTGCCTTGGCGCTACGCATCTGTGGAGGCAGAATTTCCATATTAGTGCAAAAATCACCAAAATTACCAAAATTGCTCAAAACTTCTCCAAGTTTGTTTTGTCGCACCTGTGGATGATGTGCTAAACAACCAATGAAGATTCAGCCAGCAAATCTAGACTATCCTTCACCTTTAGCTTCATTTTAATTTATTTTATCCTTTTCTTCAGTTGTTTAAGCTTGATTTGTGAAATCTTGTTTCTGGCACAATAATGATTTCCCATGTGTCTCTGGAGGTTGTTGTCTCTTTTGGCTCTTTTCAAGAGCTTCTTTGAATTTTCATTCACCCTTCCTAACAAGTATTCTCTGTCTTTCTTGATCTCCATAGCTATTATCTCATCAAAGGTCAACTTTTCAGGTTGATGAGTTGATTGTCTTTCTAGCTCCAGCGCCCTCTTAAGGCCTCTTGTCTTTGGCCTTCCTAATTGGGTTTCAATATCCATGTCTTGCATTTGATTTACATCCATTACTTTCTTCCCTTTACCTTTATTTTTCTCTAGGTCTACCTTAGTTTTACTTTGTATCAGTTGCTTCACCTTCAATTTCCAATTTTCTTGTTGTAGTAGGGTTGCCATGACATTAGCCTTGGGGATTTTAAACTTAAGCTCTATTATTTCTACGTCCTTCTCCTTAATGAACTCCTCAGCTGATTGACTTCAACCTAAACTGCCACCTCAACTTCCAAGGGTGCTTTTTCTTTATGTTGGTGCAATGGTGATTCAATCGGATTCATCAGTGGTTTCTCCTCTACTTCTCTTTGCTCAGCTATAGTGTCAAGCGTAGGTACACTTTTGATATATTTGGGAGAAAAGACCTATCTATTTTCCTTCTCATAAGTGTGAGTGACCTAAAAAACCCTAGGAGCCTTTGAAATCTGAATTTTCATGCTGGAAGAGCCAACCTCCATTGGTTGTGTTGATACTGGTGGTGATGGTGTGTTATCCATGATAGGAGGACTAGTGGTGGGTTTTGCTACTACTTTCACCATGAAGGTTTCCAAATTCATGTTGATGTCTAAGAGATGATGAAAAAAAATGATTTTAACTATACCATGGTGGAAAATACTTGGGTAGTGATATTTGTTTTTGCTCTAAACCTTCTCAGTCATTATAAGCAAACTTTTGTACAAGTAATTTGGAAATTCAAGTGGTTTAGTAGAGGTAAAGTGCATCAATAATCTAATATGGTACCTGTAAAACCTAGAGAATCTCCCTTCACATGTGAAATATCTCATAATCAACCTCATCAAAGGAGAATATTTGTCAAGGAGGTGCCTAAAAGGGAAAATGTACTCAAGGTTCTCTCTAACATGATGTTTGAGGAACTGTTTGTAATTTTCAATGTCTATGTCCATGCCCTTAAACCACTTTTTTCCATGACTAAGTATACTTGTTGCTGAAGAAATCACATCTGCTAATAATTTTAACTCTATACCTTTAATGTTGGCCTTTCCCATACTGAAACTAGTGGAAAATAAGCTTGTCAATTGGAGATAACAACCTTCTTCCATGATTTTCTCACAGAATCTCAAGCATTTAGTCCTCTCAAAGCATATTATGGAAAAGGTGAGGCATTGAATTATTTCAAAGTGGAGGGCTCAAATCTGAAGTGGCACCCTCCTTTGTGGATTTTCTTCTCACTCTCCATAATATATATCATAAGGATAAAACCTAAGTGTTTAGGATGTAGTGGGTATGTTCAGTGAATATGGAAAAATAGAGGACAGGGATAGGGCAGAGAAAATTTTAGTGGCGAATTTTAGCCCAAAGGCGAATTTTAAAGGGTTTTAGATTTTGGAGGGGAGAATTTTTTATATAAACCCATTTTGTATAGTCTTATATAGTTAGCCCTATAGTTATTTTAAAAATAATTAATTATTAATGGTTAGCCAAAACAAATAAATTCGCATAAACATTTAAACGATGATTCACCTCCCGATTTTTGGTTTGGAGCAGATTAGCATGGAATTCACCATGATTTACTTGGTATAGAGGGATTGGAGTTACATTCGCCCCCCATTTTTTACTGGTTGGGGTTTCTCTGCAGTCGATTTCCTTATGCTGTGAGTTACATTCGCCCCCCATTTTTTACTGGTTGGGGTTTCTCTGTAGAGTGTCGATTTCCTTATGTCGTGAGTTACATTCGCCCCCCATTTTTTACTGGTAGGGTTTCCCTGCAGAGTGTCAATTTCCTTATGCCGTGAGTTACATTCTCCCCCCATTTTTTACTGGTTGGGGTTTCTCTGCAGAGTGTCGATTTCCTTATGTCGTTTAGATAGTTGTAATTCGAGTTTTGTTTGAATTCCTAAAACCCAAAAAAAGATTGCAGGGATCCGCAAATGAGGTGATTGACCAAGGGCAAGGTATGAGAAGTGACCTAGGGCATCTGGTGGATGCAAACAATGGCAGCAATAAGTGGTGAAGGTTCTGGGTGTAGCCAGCAAAAGGACTTCAGGGAATGTTTGGGGCAGTATAGCTGCACTCACCACTTCAATTGACATGAGCCGAGGTAGCAATGTTCTGAGGTAGAATGTCGCAGATTTGTGGCAGCAGGTGATGGATAATGGATGGAACAGGGAGAAGTACATCCACCCTGCACTACATCATTCACAGATTTGGGAGGATAGTGCATACTTAATCCGAATTGTGGCGATACGATGGAGAATTTCGACATGGAATGAGGTGGTTATCTAAACTGGTGTTGCAGTAGCAGGTTGTCGTGAGGCTCTACAAGGAGAATTAGGTGACAATGAGTGTGGCCAGTGATATTGTCAGAGGGCAAAGAGGTAACAAGGACTGTAGAGGAGTAGCACTTCCAGCTGCGGCAATGAGGTTGGCAGCGAAAGCGGGAGGACTGAATTTTGCATTAGGCATCGAATGGCTCCACCTAGACATAGCAGACTGTGAAGAAGGGGAACTAGCCAACCAAAAATTGCAAGTGAAAAGGGAGGCTTATGATTCATGTAAAGTCACCAAGGCCAAGCAGGACATGCTCCAGGCCAACAGTAGATTTCTCCATGGCTAACCCATGGCTGGTAAGGCAGCCATTGTGGACTTGGATGAGGCGGTAAAATAAAGACACATGGAAGTAGCAGCTGAAGAGGTGATAGCTCAGGCAGAGGCATGGGTGAGAGGCCAGGGAACTCACGGACCCAGGAGATGAAGTTATTTCAGCTTGCAGACCATGGTAGCCCAAGAAATTTCTTTGGAGTGCAAGGAAATTGTGGACCTATAGCACCAGCTAGGCATATTTGAAGGGATGTTTGAAGCCTTTGTGAAAAAGGTCTTTGGTATTGGCATTTCAGTTAAGAGAGTTGATGGGGAATTTAGCAGGGAAAGGGAAGCAGAGGGGTCGTGCGGATTCAAGGCCACCCATGACAAACCTATTGTCATTCTGGAAGAACCTCAGCCACATATGCCTCAACCAGTAGACCAGACCAAGCAACAATCCAAGGGACACAGCCAGGAGGAGGTAACTTTGGAAATTTCCCCAAGAAAAGCCTTCCGTCTTCTTGTATTTAGCTATGTGTTTATACAGTACATTGTCAGCATGGTCCAACCTACAGGATATATATCCTAGAACAGCCATGCCAATTTGAACCACGGGCCATGCATGGATTGTTGAAATACCAATTTGAAAATTATCAGTTTCAAACGCACTTTATACGCTTGATCTTTTATGTTTTCTATCTATATTGTAACTTGAGGCATAGATTTTGTAGATAATATTCAAAGAAATAATAGAAAAGGAGTAGACATAATGAAAAAATCAAATCAATGAGTAGAACAACTGTAGAAAAAGAAAATGCACAAACATAAAAAGAATGCCCAACATGGAAAAAAATTGATGATTTGAAGGACAAAATACAAAATATCTAAATAATTACTCCACGGACATCTCAATATTCAATAGGAGCTTCCGATATGTATGCCACAATGCCTGAATTAAATGTTTGAGTGCATATTTATCATTGAATACTCCCCAAACTACCATTTACATATTCCTAGAACCAGTTATATCTTTTGAGCATAACATGCCACATGTTTCTTGTATCAACTCTCATCAATCCTTATTCACCAAACTTGCACAGTTAAAATGTGAAGGTTTGAACCTGACAATTTCTAAACAATTGACTGAATCAGATAGGTCCAGACCATATAAGTGTGACTGATTTGAAACATACTCCTATATCCAAGAAATGGATCATACTTGGCAAGATAGTTGTTTATTTCTCTATCAAAATTTCTACTCAAGTGCTTTGTTTTTGACTCCAGCCCAGTACAAATGTAGAGGGTTGCATGCTTTATCAGCATCTCCATCAGCTTCAATGATTGAAGAAATCTCAAGCTGAGCAGATGCTGGCACAAATAAAACATCTTCTTGTTGCAGGCTGCTGATTGACTCATTATTTACTGTCATTACTCCCTTACCATACAGAACTAGAAAAATTGATGGCCCTGGGACTGGAGGAAAAGTTACAGTTCCACTAGAGGGAAGGATGCAACGATCAACTTCAAATTCATCGAAGGGTGGTGAGTACCTTGACGTAAATTCATCCACGGGTACTCCTTCCAAAATTTCTGGCAAGCCCCAAAGAAGTCCACAAAAAGAAATGGCATTGACCTTTCCTGAGAAGGGATGATAAACTGCTCACAAAGAAAAGGGAAATTATCCTTGATAGGACATACCTGTTTTTACGTTAGCATTGAGCAAAGAGTTTCAACATCATGATACTTTTGGGTTAAACCATCCCGCACAACATTATCTGATGTAGCCAGCATTCAACACATTCCCCATACAAATAGGCATGTGGTTCATTTGCATCCAAATAAAGTGCTTCTGTAGGAGCTAGCTTGATATAGTTGAAAAAAAATGCAGACAAAACCCCAACATCATCTGGGTATTACTTTTCTAGCCTTAGAACAAGTTTCTCCTTTGGAGTTAAAGTCCTTATCTGTTTGAATATATGAATTTTCAGAATCATCCCCTGGGAGAAAGCTGAATGAAATGAAACATTCACGTTCCTAATATTTTTAAGCTTCAAATAGTACATAATAGGATGTTTAGTGACCAACCTGATTCTCCTCATTCAACTGCTTTTTTATTTTCAACAGTGCCTCTGCCACTGCCTCTTTATTGAGAGTCATGAGTTGAGTGAAAGCAGACCTCAATGGATTTTTCACATAATTATCAATTTTCTCATGCAGCTCTGCATTCATGAGTGCTTGTGCTACAGCTTCTCCAATAATATTCTCAATCTCAAACACAGTTTGCAGGACATCCTTAAGATCCTACAGCAAGTATATAATGTAACTATCCTCCCTCTGAATGGAATTGCACTTAATCCAAAATGAAAAGAAAAACTACTATGAATTCTGCATCGTGCAAAGAATTGAATTTCATTGAAGTCCAAACCTATCTCACTCTCTTCTCTCATTCCCAGGTTTCACAGTCATCATAAATTTGATAAATTAATGGTTCCAAAGTTATACCTTACTTCCACTTAGAAACAGATTTCCTTGCCACTCCCTTACACATTCAAAAACTATTTATTGAGATCAGATACAATAAGTCATAATCCTAATGATTTCAAGTTCTTTGTCAGAAATAACCCTAGCACACTCTGGCTACCTTGTTATTAACGGCTTTGAAGTGTGTCATGTCATTGTGAGGCCTTCTAATGCCTAAAATAAACAATGCACTTGTGAAAGTATTGCTTGACAAATTAAGGAATTCAAGGAAGAAATTCCCAAGAGTTGATATAAGGAAACAAATGTTACATGTGCACTGAAAAATCCACAGAAGGCCTCAAGCTCAGTAAGAGCTAAAGCCATTTCAGGCTTATGATTAGAGTCCTTGTAGTTCTTTGGCTGAGCTTCATGTAAAAGCCAAGCAAGATCCTTCTCTGGATGTGCTTGTATGGATGAATATTTCCCTACTGAAAGAACCTGCATAAATTATATAGATTTAGAAATTCACCACATGGATCAGTCCCCATAAGAAAAGAAAGCACAAACAAAATTGTGTTAAGAATAAATTTCAATATTAGAGCGCACAGTACTTAACATTAGACATTAGTCTTGATCCATTTCTTTTAAACCACCTCATAGAGAAGGAAAACCAAATTTTATGCAAAATTATCTCACTTAAACTCTATGAGAGGCAAGAACACCCTAAAAAAGATCTAGAATTACCCCATCTAATGAAACTAGTTCAAGTCAGTGGAAAACTGCTGCCTAGAGAAGGGTCTTCAAATAAGTATACTAGGCTACGGTTATCTAGCCTTCATTGAGTGACAATGTTTATGCACATTTATTTGTTTTGGCTAACCGCTAATAATTAATTATTTTTAAAATAATTATAGGGCTAACTATATAAGACTATACAAAATGGGTTTATCTAGCCTTCATTGAGTGACAGTGTTTCCTAGAATATTTCCAGGACATCTCGTCCAAGCTCCACCTCATGAAGGCTATTATCAAACCCATGGTCCTCTATGGTGCCAATATTTGGGGACCCAGTTTACTATAGTCAGATTGGACCATGATGGAGAGAGTCTAGTCCCTGCTTCTCCAACGTATCATCTGCTACTAACACATAGTTCTACAACCCACTATTCAAGCAAAATTTGGGGTCCACCCATTTCGCCTTGAGGTCTTTTTCCTTTTCTCTTTCCTCTATAGAGTTAGGGCTCACCGAGATTCTGTTATAAGGAGAGAGAGATACCACTATCTTGCACTTTCCTTTTCGGAGGCCATCACTTCGGATACCCCTTTAGGTCGTGCTCGTGGATGGTTCACAGAGGCATCTTGGCTCTTTTAGTCGATGACCATCTCCCCAAAGCACCTTCCTCCATTTAATTTTTCCCTTGACGGACCAACCTATCTCTTACTCTTCTAGAAAAAACTGAATCAGGCCATCAAAGAGGGTATCTACAAGTTATACATTCAGGTCACTCGGACAACCACCTTGGTGAGCCTTGGCCCAAAGGTCTCCTTCTAAGTTCTAACTAGAGCATTTTTTGGAGCTACAAGATGTCTTCATCCTTTTCCCACTCTTATACTTGTAGACACTAAATGCACTCATTTAGGATCCCACTAGGGTAGCTTTGAGTTGGATCCATCGACTTTGGGTGGAGTCGGATCACCATATACCACGATCTGACAAGGTCTGCTAGTTGTGCCATCTATAGGAGTCGGAGACTGAGATGTACCGAATTTGTTGGTGCCCCATATACTATGAGATCAGAGGACGGTATCATTTCCTAAATAGAGAGTTCAAAGGATCCCTTTCTACCTTCTTATGATATCGTGAACAGAGATGCCTAACCCTCTTCATTAGGGAGATATTTAGATATAGATCAAAGATATTACATACCCTGCCTCACTCGGGGGCGATTAGGATGATCACATCATAATTTCAGGTTGACCCAGTTGATCAAAGCAACAAGTGACGCACTGAGTTCTAGGGTATTCTGGATAGTAGAGTAGTGAGACCTTGATTCTCCCCTTAACCCCTCCTTAGGAAGGCCAACTAGTACCCTCGAGATAATTGTAGAGGAGTCGAACACATCAATTCACTGACACCTAGAGCGCAAGATGGTTTAGTACCAAGCAATTCCTGAACAGCTCCCCCCCCCCACTACAGGTTCCTTCCCAACCTCAGCAGAGCAACCAAAGACTTATCAAAAGTTTCAGTCTTTTGGCCTTAGATGTTATGAGTATCCTTCTCTCCTACATCCCCCAGGATCATGCAACTAGACTCCTCGTTTGATCCAGGGTACTCAGATAGCGAGCCAGTGCTACTGTTGCCCCCCTTTCCGTCGACTATTAGATTCATGAATTATTGACATCATCGACTTCTAGCCCTGGACTTATTCACTTAGCATTATACATGATCCATTTATATACATGTTTATGAGGCTATCGACGTTATCCTATTATTGTATCCTTGTTTACTTCATTTCATTTTTTCCTAGATTTAGATTTGTCATTTTATAGGAGTTGCCTTTGCACTTCAACATTGTACTCGTATTGGTCGTAACCTTCAGTGCCCCCATTGACCTATTTATGGTCATTCGTTAGACATTAATAAAATTATCTTAACTTATCTGAGGCCCAAAACTATATTTTTGCAAAAGAATCAAGGCACACTTTTGAAAAAATAGAGCTTTGAATACCTTTGATACATCTTCAATGAGGATGGAGTCAAAGTTGACCCAACGAAGAGTTAGGCCATCCTTTATTTGGTCCACCCAATAAATGTGATATTATTGAGAGGGTTTCTTTTTATATGTAGCTTCCATGGGGTATAAGGCATGTAGATGCCTCAAGTCACTCAATGGTTTACAAAAATGTATCTGTTCAAATGGATAGAGGAAGCCAAGGTCACATTCCAAAGGAATCTAATGGAATGTGACGCATCAAGCGTGTCACCATGACCTTTGCACAAAACCAATGATCAATTTTTGTTGATAGAAGGAATTTGATTGGTAAGGTGAAGCGTTGTCTATTTATGATAAAGAAATTGGCCAAGAGAATTGGGTAAGCAAGTTATAAGGTCTTAACTCTCATATGTAGTGGAAGATCTAGCACTGTAATGATTTAGATCTGTCCAAGCACAGGAATAGCAGGTACCACGTGCCCAGAATCAACAGGTATATCCTCAAAGATTCATCATCCACTGCTCTGAGTGAGCATAGGATTGAATTGGACTGTATGTGTGTGTGATTGACCCTGCATTTTTTAGCTTTATAATTTTTCATTGTTCCTCCCCTTTCATTAATTATAAGGGTTTTTACATTTAGATGTTGTCTGCCCTTTGTAATTTTCCTTGAAAAATGTTAAATCTACTTCATCACTAAGGATTACAATGCAGCAAGGTGATCTATTAATGTATAATGAATTTGAATGTGGTATGAACATCTGAATTTTATTATGAAGATCATGATGATACGTGGCTGTTGTACACAAATTATCCTACCACACAAAATTGTAGGTAGTTGGAGGCTTCACCATATGGGTAGAGACATTGAGGACAATATGTTCTTCGTGACCAAACAGAAGTAAACCAAAAGCAACAGTATAGGCTACCCTTTTTTGTATTTTTTATAATAGCTTAATTGCATGGTGGACAGATCATATCATTTGTTACTGTAACTTACCCAATAGAAGTTAAAAATATGTAAATTATACATCTGACACACAAATTAAGGCAAACAAACAAGGGCCACCACATTAATGCCATCACCATGAGTCTATGTGAACCAATAGCACCATGAGGACCACTGCTACTAGGATGACATCATGAGGATCATCACTACTAGGTTGACATCAATGCCAACACCATGAGACAACATGTCCAACATCGGCCTTGAAATGTGTGCTACAAACCCGCAGAATTGACCTCGAAACTCAGGCCTATCTGAATGCAATTAATGCATTGTAATAGCCTCAATTTCAATGCTCATATTCCTAAATTTTTAGGCCTGTCAAACCAAAGTTAATTCCCTCAACTTCTGTGTTGGAGGACCTGCAATTAATGAATTGGAACCTCCTTGGAAAACATGTTGGAACCTCTGTAGTACCTTCTTGGTAGTCATGCCTCTATCCCAGCCTAGAAATTTGGGCATGAACTTGGTCTTCTCCAAACTATTGTATGATTTCTCTCCTTGATCAATGCTATCTCAGGCTCAATACACCTCAATTAGAGCAATGATCTCCATTGCAGCAGAGATAGGGAGTAAGATTTACCAAATGGATTGATTCAGATGGAGAGGTTATTATAATACAAAATTTGGCTTTCTTCAGTTCATACTATCTAGGTTTTTAGCTTTACTAGTTCACATTCTACTGTTTCAGACATCTCCCAAGCTTCAAAATCACTCATATTTTTTTGAGAATTTATATTCTATAAAACATTGTTTCAGATGACTAAATACCCATACCAATAGAGATTTAGTTGATGAAATATCAAGGATTCAAGTAGTTGGAAGGCCATTGTTCTGTCACTAGGCTTAGTATATATTTTGATGTATCCAATGGGGAAAAACTTTTTCATCCTACGAATGCAAGAACTACTTTTTTTCATTTCTTTGTTCTTGTTTTTGTAATCTAGTGTTAGTAATACACTACTCGACTTCTTGTCTCATTGGGACTTCTTCCTTGGCATATTAATCATATCTAGAAATACAATCAGCAAATAAACATGACCATTAAAATTTAAAACCATCATTTTAATAAACTTGAATGATCACTATGATTTGTAAGAACACATACCTTCCAATATCTGCATCTGTTGCACGTAAATATGCAATCAATGCATCCAGCGCCTTTTCTTGGACTGGTGCATTTGAGTCAGACACTGCCTTCTTGAGAAATAAACCTTACGTGTAAACAATGCATGCACACCTTCCAATCAGATAAAGTAATATATCACACAATATACAACTCATGCCTCCACCATCCTTATTCCAACATGCAATAGCCTATTAATACTGATAATTCAAAATCTCACTAGATCATTTCAGTTGTATCTATGTCTAAAAAAATTTATTGAACTAAAAATGATAGTTGTCAATATATGCACAACACCACCAACAGTCCTATATACAAAGATCAAATTTGTGAAACATGAGGTTAATGAATAAATAACAATTAAAAATTCACTTAGATAGCTAGCTACAATGGCATGATTGATATGTTCTCTTTTAGACCATATTGCATCTTCAAAAAATACTTCCATCCCAATCAAATATGCAAGTCTTGTTCTCAACTTTCTGTCTAAATAATGTATGGACTTACAATCCTACTAGCAAATACGTTTCTATTGCCACCTCTCCTGATAACAGATTCCACAAATCCCTTTTGAAAAGGACCCTTGGAGAGCTATCACATCTAGAACATCCAACCTCTGCTGAATTTACAAACACTACTGCTCCTCTGGCAATGAGTTCAAAGAAATGAAATTGGGACATATTAAAAACGTGATACCATGTGCTACAATAGAGAAATTTTAGTCCTCCCTATTAGTAAAATCATCACAGCTAGAACTCAGATGATGTTCTCCAGTCACTGCTTCTGTCAGACACCTGTTCCAATGCAAGGTTTTTTATTGTTCATTTTTTTAGATTTGATCTGATATGTTTTGCACAGAGTCTTCAGGAAGGAAGCACATTGCCATAGTCTCTTTTCAAAAACCATATTTCAAGTGCCTAGGATGAATGTACTATGTACTAATGTAGTGATAGGTTAGAAAAACTTTCTACAAGATAGCCATAGTACTGTTATTTTATGAGCCTGTATGGACAGTATGATGTATATTCTGATTTCATACTTGACATGTCAAATATAATGCTTTTTTAACATGGAAAAGCATATAACCACAGTGAGATAAAATTTAAACATTTATGAGAAATTTCTTATTTCAATATCGTGTGAACTATAAGAAGATTTTATAGGGAAAATGAGTGAAAAAATTTACTATTTCACATATTTCACATTCAAAACTTTCTTTGCTTTTTCAAGTTTGTTAACTTATCATAAATAAATTAAAATTGTAGCACTAATGCACTAGAAATGCACTTGTATATATGATAAATGTGTGTATGTATGGGAGAAAGCAGCAATTAGGCTTAGAAGGGAATCCACTAACGTTTTTTTCTTATGGAATCCACTAGATTCATGGATCACTGAGAAATTAATATCCTTGAGACAAAGAAACACTTTTTTTGGGGATAAGAGTAAATTATATTAATTAGTTCTGAAAACAAGAGGAAGACTTTTTTCCCATGAAATCCTTAGAATTGTGTGAAACCTACTTTTTAGGGAGAAGACTTGAATGAATGGAAAACCCTGATTGACTTACAAATTACAAGTACTTCGCTGACAAGCATAAACTTCTAGTGTATGGATGATCCAGGTGGATATCGGTGGCCGCCCACCTATTCCATTTGGACCAGCACCATCAATTCTTACATCTTTTCACATTCAGCACCACTTACTATTTTTAGCAGGTTTTCGAGTCCTCCACTCTCGGAGCCATTTTGGGGGCTTAATGATCCAGGTGGATATTGGTGGCCACCCACCTATTCCATTTGAACCCCCATCTTCAGTTATTTCAATTTTCAAGTTGCAACAAAACTTACTATTTTTAGCAGTTTTTCGGGTCCTGAACTTCCGGAGCTGTTTTGAGGCCCTAAACGACATTTTTTTGGGAAAACGGAGAGCAACATCGGTCCATGGACCAATGTTGCTTGTTCAAAAATTGAAGTCCTCGGATAGATCTTTCTAACGAGCTATTGAGCGCGTAAAACGGAGATTGGGTGCCAAAGTTATGCCCCCGGGAAGTTGAACCACCAATTTACCCAAACGGGCGCCCACAATTTTGGCACCTCATCTCCTACGGTTAGGTTTTTGGAAGTTTCAGATTCTACATTGTTTCTCAACAATAAATAGGCCCTCGAGCCTCATTGTAACACAGTTCAGAGGTCTGTAGCCATCACATCTCTTCTCAGAGATTAGCTACCAGCACCCTAGCTATTTTATTTCCATTATGCCTGTAAGCATATTTCTGTTATTTGATATTAATGAAATGAAGCATTATTTCCGCTGCATCTCTGTCTTTATGGTTATATGTTTATTCTGTTGCGTTCCTGCATAAAATCCGGATCATTGGTATCAGAGCGGGTCTGCTCTTTCTTTGTTTTTCTTTGCATGTCCCCAACGCGATCAGGGTATAAGGAGTTAGGGCTCGATCTGGTTGAACCCTTGCAAGATCAGCCTCGCAAACCCCGACGACCTCCCATGGCGGAAGAAAAGAAAGACGAGGGAGCAGGAGATCCTATCAAAATACTTCTCGAGGAGGCCCTCGAGAAACAAAGGAACGTGATGATGGATAACTTTGCTCAAATCCTTCAACGACTACCCACATATGGCGCATCTACATCCAACAACCACTCTGGAGG
Organism: Pinus albicaulis; assembly: GCA_034641835.2. NCBI lineage: Eukaryota > Viridiplantae > Streptophyta > Pinopsida > Pinales > Pinaceae > Pinus > Pinus albicaulis. The sequence continues at coordinate 11,416,724 of CM076577.1, forward strand.
CACCACTCCCTTCAAGGTACAGGTAAACTTTGACATTCCTATATTTGAAGGAAAAATAGATGCAGACGCTGTAGACAGATGGTTAAATTTGTTGGAAGGGTATTTCTCGGTCCATGACTTCTCTGACCGAGAAAAGATTATTTTTGCACTCCTCAAAGCCGCCCCTCATGTCAAAGACTGGTGGGAAACCTACCATGAGCAAGAGGGCGAAGGGGAACCCTCTCTGTTCTCGACCACACCCACTTGGAATTCGTTCCGAGACGGCATCAAGGAACAATATTACCCCGTGGGGAGCTATGAGGACAAATACATCCAATGGACCACGCTGCGGCAATAAAAGGATCAAGATGTGCACGAACTGACGAATCTGTTCCATACCCTGCGCACAAAGTTGGGTATCAAAGATTCAGAGAGACATTTGGTGCTCAAGTACCGTGGCTGTCTACACAAACACATTCAGGAGGAAATGGAGTTCCTCGACATTACATCGCTTGGCACGGCATATCGCTATGCCGCCAAGATCGAGCAGAAGTTTAAGCAGAAGAAGCGAGACTTTGGATCTGTGAATCCGAAAGGTGCCCCCGAACCGAAGAACAAGGGGCAAGGCCAAAGTAATGTGACTCAGAAAAACACCACAAATCCAAAGAAGGACACAGGGAAGTGGTGTGAATTTCATAACAGCCCCACTCACAGCACAAACGAGTGTCGGGCCAAACAGTCTTTGGTGGCTGAACTAAAGGCACCCGAATCAGATGCATTTTCTGATCCTGAGTTAGAATCAGACAAAGGCAATGACAAAGGGAAGCAGATCATTGATGTGATCCCAGTGCATTACACACCACCAAGATCTTAAGGGGAGGGTCCAGGATCCAGAGGAGGGGAGCGCCTCTTCCGCCGGCAAAGATGGGTGAAGGGCCTCCACCGCAGCTTTCTGCCGACAAGCAGCCAAAAGAACCTCATTTCAGCAGACGTCGTGAAGCGGCTCGGCCTACCAACCATAGCACACCCGTAGCCGTATACCATCGGGTGGCTCCACCCAGGGAGAGATCTCCGCATCCGCCAGCAGTGCCGACTTCCATACAGTATCAAGCCATTCACGGATGAGGTATTGTGTGATGTTGCTCCTCTTGATGTAGCTGATGTATTATTGGGACAACCATACTTGTGGAGGCGACATGCTGTGTATGAGTCTAGGCCTCGTGCTGTTATTATTACTTTGGGAAATAACTTGTACAGGATACCGGAGGTAGTACCGCCTCCTGCCATCTCTTTGACTACTGCAAAACAACGCAGCAAGATTGTTTCCCAGACCAGGAAATTCATTTTCCTTACGACTCGCTCACAGGGAAAGAAGAATATTGTGGCCACAACCTCGAAACAGGGCTCCCTTTCACGGCTGCAGCACATGGACAAAGTCATGGAGGAATACGATGACAATTTCTCCTCACTCATAGAGGTTCCTCTACACTGTCAGGACAAGCACTCCATTGTCCGGCTTATGCTCACTACGTATACACTCCGATGTTGCCATACACACTCGCAACCACACACAGAATCCAAACATGTACCGATGAGGCCGATAAAGAAACCAAATTTACTAAATGCATCCAAGATGTCCACCCGCAGTACATGACATCGAACACATCTATCACCTCACCAATGTGCCTTTCCTCATCTCGTTGGAGGGAGGAAACGCAATGGGGACCATTGCTTCCTAAGGAGGGAGGAATGATCCAGGTGGATATCGGTGGCCACCCAGCTATTCCATTTGGACCAGCACCATCAATTCTTGCAGCTTTTCACATTCAGCACAACTTACTATTTTTAGCAGGTTTTCGGGTCCTCCACTCTCGGAGCCGTTTTGGGGGCTTAATGATCCAGGTGGATATTGGTGGCCACCCACCCATTCCATTTGAACCCCCATCTTCAGTTCTTTCAATTTTCAAGTTGCAACAAAACTTACTATTTTTAGCAGTTTTTCGGGTCCTGAACTTCCGGAGCTGTTTTGAGGCCCTAAACGAAATTTTTTGGGAAAACGGAGAGCAACATGGGTCCATGGACCGATGTTGCTCGTTCAAAAATTGAAGTCCTCGGATAGATCTTTCTAACGAGCTATTGAGCGCGTAAAACGGAGATCGGGTGCCAAAGGTTATGCCCCCGGGAAGTTGAACCACCAATTTACCCAAACGGGCGCCCACAGTTTTGGCGCCTCATCTCCTACGGCTAGGTTTTTGGACGTTTCAGATTCTACATTGTTTCTCAACAATAAATAGGCCCTCGAGCCTCATTGTAACACAATTCATAGGTCTGTAGCCATCACATCTCTTCTCAGAGATTCGCTACCAGCACCCTAGCTATTTTATTTCCATTATGCCTGTAAGCATATTTCTGTTATTTGATATTAATGAAATGAAGCATTATTTCTGCTGCATCTCTATGTTCATGGTTATTTCTATATTTTTTTGCGTTCTTGCATAAAATCCGGATCAGTGGTATCGGAGCGGGTCTGCTCTTTCTTTGTTTTTCTTTGGATGTCCCCAACGCGGTCAGGGTATAAGGAGTTAGGGCTCGATCTGGTTGAACCCTTGCAAGATCAGCCTCGCAAACCCCGACGACCTCCCATGGCGGAAGAAAAGAAAGATGAGGGAGCAGGAGATCCTATCAAAATACTGCTCGAGGAGGCCCTCGAGAAACAAAGGAACGCGATGATGGATAACTTTGCTCAAATCCTTCAACGACTACCCACATATGGCGCATCTGCATCCAACAGCCACTCTGGAGGTGCCACTCCCTTCAAGGTACAAGTAAACTTTGACATTCCTTTATTTGAAGGAAAAATAGATGCAGACGTTGTAGACAGATGGTTAAATTTGTTGGAAGGGTATTTCTCGGTCCATGACTTCTCTGACCGAGAAAAGATTATTTTTGCACTCTTCAAAGCCGCCCCCCATGTTAAAGACTGGTGGGAAACCTACCGTGAGCAAGAGGGCGAAGGGGAACCCTCTCTGTTCTCGACCACACCCACTTGGAATTCGTTCCGAGACAGCATCAAGGAACAATATTACCCCGTGGGGAGCTATGAGGACAAATACATCCAATGGACCACGCTGCGGCAACAAAAGGATCAAGATGTGCACGAACTGACGAATCTGTTCCATACCCTGCGCACAAAGTTGGGTATTAAAGATTCGGAGAGACATTTGGTGCTCAAGTACCGCGGCTGTCTGCACAAACACATTCAGGAGGAAATGGACTTCCTCGACATTACATCGCTTGGCACGGCATATCGCTATGCCGCCAAGATCGAGCAGAAATTTAAGCAGAAGAAGCGAGACTTTGGATCTGCGAATCCGAAAGGTGCCCCCGAATCGAAGAACAAGGGGCAAGGCCAAAGCAATGTGACTCATAACAACACCACAAATCCAAAGAAGGACACAGGGAAGTGGTGTGAATTTCATAACAGCCCCACTCACAGCACAAACGAGTGTCGGGCCAAACAGTCTTTGGTGGCTGAACTAAAGGCACCCGAATCAGATGCATTTTCTGATCCCGAGTTAGAACCAGACAAAGGCAATGACAAAGGGAAGAAAATCATTGACGCGGATCCTAGTGCTATTGTTGCCACCACCAAGATCCAGAAGGAGGGTCCAGAGGATCCAGAGGAGGGGGAGCGCCTCTTCCAGTCGCAGATGTGGGTGAAGGGTTCTCCGCTGCAGTTTCTCGTCGATAGCGGAAGCCAAAAGAACCTCATTTCAGCAGAGGTCATGAAGCGGCTCGGCCTACCAACCATAGCACACCCGCAACTGTATACCATCGGGTGGCTCCACCCAGGGAGAGATCTCCGCATCCGCCAACAGTGCCGCCTTCCATACAGTATCAAGCCATTCACGGATGAGGTATTGTGTGATGTTGCTCCTCTTGATGTAGCTGATGTATTATTGGGCCAACCATACTTATGGAGGCGACATGCTGTGTAAGAGTCTAGGCCTCGTGCAGTTATTATTACTTTGGGAAATAACTTCAGGGACAGATACCCACCACCTCCCCACATTCCTTTGACCACCGCAAAACAGCATCCAAAGAAGATTGTTTCCTGCATCAGTGAAATTCATTTTCCTTACAACTCACTCACAGGGAAAGAAGCATGATGTGGCCACAACCTCAACAAAATGGCTCCCCTTTTACCAAATATGTTAGATGGACAAAGCCATAGTGAATACGATGTATACTTTCTCCTCACTCATGAGGTCTTCCACAATCACAGACAAGCACCCATCAACATCCGACTCCAATGCACCCACCACCTGATGTTGGCCATACATCTCGCAACTACACATACAATCCAAACATGTACTGTATGAGGCTGATAAAGAAACCAAATTTACTAAACGCATCCAGCATGTCCACCCGCAGGTACATGACATCTTCAACACATCTAATACTCAGTCCAACAGAATTTTCCTCATCTCATGGAGGATCTCAACGCAATGGGGACCATTGCTTCGTAAGGAGGGAGGAATGATCCAGGTGGATATCGGTGGCCGCCCACCTATTCCATTTGGACCAGCACCATCAATTCTTACAGCTTTTCACATTCAGCACCACTTACTATTTTTAGCAGGTTTTCGAGTCCTCCACTCTCGAGGCCATTTTGGGGGCTTAATGATACAGGTGGATATTGGTGGCCACCCACCTATTCCATTTGAACCCCCATCTTCAGTTCTTTCAATTTTCAAGTTGCAACAAAACTTACTATTTTTAGCAGTTTTTCGGGTCCTGAACTTCCGGAGCTGTTTTGAGGCCCTAAACGACATGGACCGATGTTGCTCGTTCAAAAATTGAAGTCCTCGGATAGATCTTTCTAACGAGCTATTGAGCGCGTAAAACGGAGATCGGGTGCCAAAGTTATGCCCCCGGGAAGTTGAACCACCAATTTACCCAAACGGGCGCCCACAGTTTTGGCGCCTCATCTCCTACGGTTAGGTTTTTGGACGTTTCAAATTCTACATTGTTTCTCAACAATAAATAGGCCCTCGAGCCTCATTGTAACACAGTTCAGAGGTCTGTAGCCACCACATCTCTTCTCAGAGATTCGCTACCAGCACCCCAGCTATTTTATTTCCATTACGTCTGTAAGCATATTTCTGTTATTTGATATTAATGAAATGAAGCATTATTTCCGCTGCATCTCTGTCTTTATGGTTATATGTTTATTCTGTTGCGTTCTTGCATAAATCCGGATCAGTGGTATCAGAGCGGGTCTGCTCTTTCTTTGTTTTTCTTTGCATGTCCCCAACGCGGTCAGGGTATAAGGAGTTAGGGCTCGATCCGGTTGAACCCTTGCAAGATCAGCCTCGCAAACCCCGACGACCTCCCATGGCGGAAGAAAAGAAAGACGAGGGAGCAGGAGATCCTATCAAAATACTTCTCGAGGAGGCCCTCGAGAAACAAAGGAACGCGATGATGGATAACTTTGCTCAAATCCTTCAACGACTGCCCACATATGGCGCATCTGCATCCAACAGCCACTCGGGAGGCGCCACTCCCTTCAAGGTACAGGTAAACTTTGACATTCCTATATTTGAAGGAAAAATAGATGCAGACGCTGTAGACAGATGGTTAAATTTGTTTGAAGGGTATTTCTCGGTCCATGACTTCTCTGACCGAGAAAAGATTATTTTTGCACTCCTCAAAGCCGCCCCCCATGTCAAAGACTGGTGGGAAACCTACCGTGAGAAAGAGGGCGAAGGGGAACCCTCTCTGTTCTCGACCACACCCACTTGGAATTCGTTCCGAGACGGCATCAAGGAACAATATTACCCCGTGGGGAGCTATGAGGACAAATACATCCAATGGACCACGCTGCGGCAACAAAAGGATCAAGATGTTCACGAACTGACGAATCTGTTCCATACCCTGCGCACAAAGTTGGGTATTAAAGATTCAGAGAGACATTTGGTGCTCAAGTACCGTGGCTGTCTGCACAAACACATTCAGGAGGAAATGGAGTTCCTCGACATTATATCGCTTGGCACGGCATATCGCTATGCCGCCAAGATCGAGCAGAAATTTAAGCAGAAGAAGCGAGACTTTGGATCTACGAATCCGAAAGGTGCCCCCGAATCGAAGAACAAGGGGCAAGGCCAAAGAAATGCGACCTGCACGAACACCAAATCCAAAAAGAAGGACACAGGAAGTAGGTGGGACTTCTAATGTTCTACCACAAAGACAAACGGTGTCAGCTGTACTACTGTACAACCAAAGGCACCCGAATCGATGCATTTTGATCCCGAGTTAGAACTGGGGACAAAGGCAATGACAGCGGGAAGCAGATCATTGATGCAAGTATCCCAAAGGCTATCAAGGCCACCACCAAGATCCGATGAGGGTCCGTAGGATCTGTGAGGGGAGGGGGAGCGCCTTCCAGCCGTGCATGTGGGTGAGCGGGCTCCCCACGGCAGCCGTCGACAAGGGAAGCCAAAAGAACCTCATTTCAAATAGACACATGAAGTGCTCGGTCAATAACCATAGCACACCAAGAAATATATACACGGTGGCTCCACCTGTGGAGAGATTCCTCTCACAGATCCTAGCTGCCAGTTGCCGACTTCCATACAGCATCAAGCCATTCACGGATGAGGTATTGTGTGATGTTGCTCCTCTTGATGTAGCTGATGTATTATTGGGCCAACCATACTTATGGAGACGACATGCTGTGTATGAGTCTAGGCCTCGTACTGTTATTATTACTTTGGGAAATAACTTGTACAGGATACCGGAGGTAGTACCGCCTCCTGCCATCTCTTTGACTACTGCAAAACAACGCAGTAAGATTGTTTCCCAGACCAGGAAATTCATTTTCCTTACGACTTATTCACAGGGAAAGAAGAATATTATGGCCACAACCTCGAAACAGGCTCCCTTTCACGGCTGCAGCAGATGGACAAAGTCATGGATGAATACGATGACATACCTCCCTCTCACTATGATTCCTCTACATCGGCCGAAAGACAAGCACTCCATTGATCCGACTCCCAATGCACCACCACCTGATCTTTCCATACATCCTGCAACTACACATACAGAATCCAAACATGTATTGTATGAGGCTGATAAAGAAACCAAATTTACTAAACGCATCCAGCATGTCCACCCGCAGGTCCATGACATCTTCAACACATCTAATACTCAGTTCAATAGAATTTTCCTCATCTCATGGAGGATCTCAACGCAATGGGGACCATTGCTTCCCAAGGAGGGAGGAATGATCCAGGTGGATATCGGTGGCCACCCACCTATTCCATTTGGACCAGCACCATCAATTCTTGCAGATTTTCACATTCAGCACAACTTACTATTTTTAGCAGGTTTTCGGGTCCTCCACTCTCGGCGCCGTTTTGGGGGCTTAATGATCCAGGTGGATATTGGTGGCCACCCACCTATTCCATTTGAACCCCATCTTCAGTTCTTTCAATTTTCAAGTTGCAACAAAACTTACTATTTTTAGCAGTTTTTCGGGTCCTGAACTTCCGGAGCCGTTTTGAGGCCCTAAACGACATTTTTTTGGGAAAACGGAGAGCAACATGGGTCCATGGACCGATGTTGCTCGTTCAAAAATTGAAGTCCTCGGATAGATCTTTCTAACGAGCTATTGAGCGCGTCAAACGGAGATCGGGTGCCAAAGTTATGCCCCCGGGAAGTTGAACCACCAATTTACCCAAACGGGCGCCCACAGTTTTGGCGCCTCATCTCCTATGGTTAGGTTTTTGGACGTTTCAGATTCTACATTGTTTCTCAACAATAAATAGGCCCTCGAGCCTCATTGTAACACAGTTCAGAGGTCTGTAGCCATCACATCTCTTCTCAGAGATTCGCTACCAGCACCCTAGCCATTTTATTTCCATTATGCCTGTAAGCATATTTCTGTTATTTGATATTAATGAAATGAAGCATTATTTCCGCTGCATCTCTGTCTTTATGGTTATATGTTTATTCTGTTGCGTTCCTGCATAAATCCGGATCAATGGAAATACTTGATAGAAGAAGGGAAACCACAGTCTCTTGAGCAGTGGAGGCTGAGTTGGCAGGACTGTAACAATGGTTACAACATGCCCTAATCATAGGTATGGTTTCTGAAGCAAGAACACAAAACCAAGAACAAGAAGGATAAGGGGAAGTTGAGAAACAAGGTATTTTTCTCTAATAGATTGGTTTGTTTGTTAATGAATGGTTGTTAAAGAGCACTTGTGGACTTTTGAAAGGCCCAAGTACAGTGATGTTTGAAGAATTAAGTCATTATTATAAGCAACTATTATGAAGCCCTAAGGACAATGATCTCTAGAATTCAAACTTTGTTGTATGGGAAGATGTGTGAATTCACTAAGCACACTGAATGTGGAAGTTGTCTAGAGGTCTGGAAATACCTTTGTTAGAAAAAATTTCTAGGGTTTCTTCATCCAGTGAAGTTGTAGGTTCCATGGCTGAGGAGGAGGCAGAGGAGCAGCAGGAGGTGGTAGAGATGGAAAACAATTGTTATAGTGGAGAAAATGGAGATGAATTTGATGCTCTGTTAAAATTATGGGACAAGTTAGTTGACACTGCAGATTCAATGGAGGTTCCAGACCAGAGGAGCAATGGGATTAGGAAATCTTTTGAGAGGTTAAGGGATATGCTTGGCGGAGATTAGATGGATGCAGTTGATGTGTTGGATGAAGCTATTCAGTGTTAGAAGGGACTGGAAATGGACCTCGGGAATATGAATGGCTACTGTGACATGTGAATTCTTTTATGTCAGCGGTTATTGATTTAGATGTTTCAGCTTTGTAATATGGAATTTCTAGAAGTAGAATTAGAATTTTGTAATTTTTTGATCGAGGCAAGAAATTTTCTTGTAGGATCCTGGTGAGATTGTCTGTAACTTTCTTTTAAAGGTATTTTAATTTCAAGTAGCGTGTGTATACAGAAATTATAAATAGATTCAGTAAAATTGCCTTGAGCGTTTCTTCTTGTTTGTTGGTGTCACTTTGCAGCATCTGAATTTTCCCTCAATTTAAAAGCATTTAAAATTAAAGAGATCATGGTTGGTGTAATAAACAAGTTTTACTCATTGCTCAAAGTATTTATGCATTACATTTTTGGTTTGTGGTTGTTTTATAATTATACATAATGTGTAAGTTATTGGAGTAATCTAGATTTAAAATTAAATCCATTGATTGCCACAGTAATACCAACAAAAGTAACACCAACAAAGTTATTGGAGTAATTTAGATTTAAAATTAAATCCATTAATTTCCCCAGTAATACCAACAAAAGTAACACCAACAATAGTGTTACAGTATATTCAATAACTAATACCCCAAATATAACAATAATTTAACAAATAGTTGTAGGTAATAGAGAGCATTTTATTTACAATTCCTTAGTGGCAAGAGCATTTTTAATTTTTATGTTATTTACTGTTAATGGTTGATAGTGCACTCCCAACTACCTAGTGAATTTCTTGCCTCTTGTACTTATTCGAGGAGCATTATGGAGCTTTGGACATGTCATCTTTCACTGTGTAGATAAGTTTCATGAAGTTGTCCCTTATCTTTCATAATATGTATTGATGTAACTGTCTCATTTCACTGCCAGACCAATTATATTTAACGTTTAATTGGTGTATGTTTATCCATATATGGCTCTTGTTGGATCTGGATGAGCTCTCTTTTTCATTATCATACTCCCCCTTGCTAGTTGATTATAATTGAGTGAGCTTGGTTTTCATATTTGGAATTCCAATAATCTAACTATTCTAAAGGATCTGCCCTATATCTCTGATATTTTAGAACAAGGACTTGCAATTTCTTCCTTCAACAATACTTTTGTTGTTACAAGCTATATTGTTCATTGGGTCTTCTATAAATTTCCTTACATAGTGACAATATTCAAGACTACTACTTTGTCACACAAGTTAAGGCATCATCAATAGCTCATACAATACTAAATAACTTCCACATTTAGTGTGCTTAGTGAATTCACACATCTTCCCATACAACAAAGTTTGAATTCTAGAGATCATTGTCCTTAGGGCTTCATAATAGTTGCCTTCTAATAGTGACTTAATTCTTCAAACATCATTGTACTTGGGCCTTTCAACAGTCCACAAGTGCTCTTTAACAAACAAACCAATCTATTAGAGAAACATACCTTGTTTCTCAACTTCCCCTTATCCTTCTTTTTCTTGGTTTTGTGTTCTTGCTTCAAAAACCAGACCTCTAATTAGGGCATGTTGTAACCACTGTTACAGTCCTGCCAATTCGGCCTCCACTACTCAAGAGATTGTGGTTGCCCTTCTTCTATCAAGTATTTCCATATGTTGGGTAATAAGACACCTTCTAGCCTATTGTTGTACCCTTTTGGTCCTCAAAAGGATACCTACAGCAGTGTAGTTTCCCACAAATATTTGCAAAGTTATTCCTCCATGGATTCAACACAGAATTACTTGTGATGTTTCACACTTTGGATGATCTTCAAACTCATGCTCCAGATATTTTAGGAACAATGTTCCAACGTAGCAGACTTCCTCTATGAACCAATCACCCTTGCAACCTTCTTAACAATCTCTATCTACCTTCGGGCCTCTTTGAAAGCCTTGCTCTACCCAATTATTTATGCAGCCTGCTAACCTGCATTCAAACCAAGCACAAGAACCCTACAACAACCTTGTTGCAACTTGGTCCTACACTAGATTATCTATAGATTTTTGGACCTAAATTTATTCAAGGAACAGAGATAAGGATGGCCTAACAACTTGGTCGTATGATACTTTTCATCATTTCATATCAGAGATACAAACTCGACTTCTTGGTCCAGCTATTAGGCTCTCAACTCAGATGCTTTTCCTCTAACCTGTGCCAAACCAATATCAAAAAAGACAAAGACAAAAACCTCGTTCTTAATTTTGTTCCTGTTTAGTTCTGCTCATCTAAGGTATGTGAGGTTCTCTTGAGGAGAGATCTACTCTTGTTGAATGTATAATATTATACTCTTCTTAGTAGTTTGTCTTTTCAAGCTTAACCCACAGATCGTTGTTATGGCCTAGCTCAGAGAAAGTTATTTGATTAGTCATGCATATGCATTGTCTTAGAGACATTACATGTCAAAAATTTTCCCTTTGCAGTAAGAAAAAGGCCTCCAACTCTGGATCATTGTATAGATGTAGTGTTTTGCCATCAATTATTGCTTTCTGGATTTTGCACCTTCGAAGAGTCGTCATACATAAATGGTCTTATTGGATAAGCAAGCTAACTATGGTCTTAAATTGTAGCACCACAATTATCACCTCAAAACTCGGATTGCACACCTTACGTATCTTTTGATTGTCCTTAATCCCTTCAAAACATAGCTCTTTGGAATGTTTGTAATTTGATCCTTCAAATTGCAGAACAGAAGTAGACCTTTGAAGAATAGAATGTAATTCTTGTGGAGAACCTTTTACTACTTCAACCACATTACGATATTTGAATGATTGCTAGAATCTGCTATAGTACATCATTTTATCTTTTTTCCATTGGAGGTATCTTCAACTTATGCCAACATCAGTGATCTTCAAGCCTTCTTCTGTCAACCTTAGCTTTGATACCATGTTGGAAAATCAAAGGCAATGTAATTCTCTATATTGATGTTTATTGATTAGTAATGGAACATCATGATTGGAAGTTAAATGAAGTTTTTCACTCCTTATATGTATAGAATTTAAATGGAGACAGAGAACTAAAAGGAAAATTGCAATCTTTTATGTGTACTCTTACAAGGAATTGTAATTCAAATTTTCTCATTAATGGTTTATAAACTGAGGCTAGCTGCTTGTAAGTTTGTCTTTTTGCATGGCACATTGTACCAGATATTTACTGTTTATAGATGACTTATATTTCCAAATGAAAAATGATGCTTAGCTCAACATGTTTTCTTGTTGGTCAAACTAAAGTAAATGTTTTACTTCAAAGTTCAGTGTTTTACAATAATTTAGCAGAGCTCTAGCATCAGGACCTCACCTACCTGCGCAAAGAGCTAGTTACTTTATGGGCTCTCTGATTATGAAAATGGCTATGGATTCTTGTTTACATTCTCGGCCAAGACGGATATTTATAGGAAGGATATAGATTCTGTGTGATATCAGAGCCAAAGTTGAGATGCTTGTCAACCTTATCTAGGGGGGGAAAACCCTATCTCTATGATGCACTATTCTCTATATACATGTTTATTGATTAGTAATGGAACATCAGATGGTCAAAAGTTAAATGAAGGATTTCACTCCTTGTATGTATAAAATGTAAATGGAGACAAAGAACTAAAAGGCAAATTGCAATATTTTATGTGTACTCTTACAAGGACTTGAAATGAGAACTGTAATTCAAATTTTCTCATTAATGGTTTATAAACTGAGGCTAGCTGCTTGTAAGTCTGTCTTTTGGCATAGCACATTGTAGCAGAGATTTATTTTTTACTGGAGGTTATCTCAAAATTTATTTAAGGTACCATGGATCTAAATTTCTTATGAACTTTCAACACTATAACAAACTTTGGTGCAAATTGTTGATCAATTCTCACTTGGTTAGGGTTATAGATGTTAATGAAAAATTTGTGTGCATGCATGAGATTTTGGTGCAAATGCACAATGTTGTGTAGCATTAGTGTGATAAATATGGGATAGTGCAAAGCATATTTTTGAAGATTAGTCTAAGTTGACTCGTACCTAATCAACTCAGTCAAGTTGATTGTTGGTTGAACAGTTAATTGTTGTTTTAATGGACAGAAGATCTTGCAGGCCCAAATATCAAAGGGAAAAATGGAGAGCCCATCATGGGGTTCTCTTTGTAATTCTCCACCACTACTACCTTCCATGCTTCCTCAAACTCCTCTCCACCCTCAATATCAGTGCTATAAGTAGTAGCATGAGCAACAACACTACGCTTAACAGAACTACAAGAACGTGTTTTCCAAACTGCACGAGAACTACTTCGCTCACGAGTCACCATGTGCCATGCTTGGTCTCGGTGGTTCGCTTCCTTCAACTCCTGGTTCAACTACCATATCTTCATTGGAACCAACATCCCAAACTCCACTAGACAACAATTCACCATTTTGTACTAGTGATTCGCCATTTGTACTCGTGATTCTCCATGATTTTACAAGATAATATAATCTCGTGAGAGATTCACCAAAAAAATTATATAGACATATTATATTATTAATAAAATCGCCTTCCATTTTTCCTATGTATCATGGGGATTCACCCATTTATTAAACATATAAATTTAGGGGGGTTCTTAAAATTTTCCCTGGGATAGGGTAGGTTTGGAGGGTGAGATGAAGGGTAATGAAGCCAAGATAAATTCCCAAAACATTCAGGAGGTATGGTTGTATGTTAGCTTCAGATTAAGTGAAATTTGGTGAAATGGGTATGATGGAGGTGGCTAAATTAGGAAAACATGGGAATTTCTTGTTTTTCCAATGGAAAGGTAGTAAGAAATTAGGGTTTGATGGAAATGATGCTTAGGGAGGGTGTGGATGGTGGGGAATGATAGGATAGGTCCTGTGAAAGGTGTATGAGGGTTTTAAATGATAGGGTTAGGGTTTATTTCACTAAAAGCACTCAATGATAATAAAAGATAAAAACTTAGTGGGAGAGAACGTAAATAAAAAAATCAATGCCCTGCTTGATAAATTGACTTTGAGGAGGATGTGAGGTGTCCACTTACTATTGTAGAAGAAGTAGAAACCTTGTGCAGTGATTTTTAAGCTTAGATGAGTGACTTGAGAGCCATATTCCAAAAATGTAGCACACTCACAGATACGTAGCAGAGGCTTCCAGATGTGTAGCGCAAGTGTCCAAATGCGTAGTGCAAGTGTCCAGATGCGTAACACAGCCTTCCTGGAGTGTCTTTTAGTGAAACAAAAAACTTTGAGGACATTTTTTTCCTTTTTGGAACAATTTGACAATGAAACAAGTTTTGAAATAAGACAAGTTGTCTTACTTTATTCCCCTAACTATGCTAACTCCCTTTAAAAGACTGATATGATGAAAATGAATCCTTGTTCACCCTTTTGGTGACATATTTGGAATTTTCAATGGCAAAAAAAGGACACCTAGATAATAGACCTGGATGGAGATGGAGTGACCAACCTAAGAATCCAAATGACAATGAGTGACATGACCTCTGAGATGATGATGGCCATGGATGGGATGAGGGGAGTAGCAATTTAGACCTACACCATATGCAGTGACCAAAATTTATTTGAAAACTTATTTGAAAAGAAAAAAAATTTGACCTAGGACTACTAGCAAATAAACTGAAAGAGCATGTTTGATCACTTGATATATTGACACTAACATAGTGGAAGACAAAGCGCACTTTTGCACTGGATTTAATGGTCAAATCTGCGTATGCGTAGATTTTGGCTAGGAAAATGTGTAGGTGACTAAAAGTAGGATTTTAGACCTTGTAATCTAGAATTCCCATTTCCTTTAGGATTGTTTACCTTCTAGACTTGCAATGGAATGATTTGGAACACATTAATGGATGGTGAAAGATCCAAATCAACAATCATTTTTCATGGTGACGAAATGGCGTGTAATAGGTGGACTAGTTTGGAGGCTTTCTTGAAAAAGTGGCATATATCTCGCAACTGCATGCACTAAACTGAGGGATTTTAGTCATAACCACTAGTAGCAAGGCCTATAAGCGTGGTTATAACCTCCTACCTTTGATGGGGATGTGAAGAAATTAGAATATGCAGAAGCATGGCTGCTTGGGATGAATAAGTTCTACGGATTGCATGATTATTCAGAGAATATGAAAGCCAAGATAGCTATCTTCAGTCTCAAGGGAAAATTAGATCTCTGGTGGTAATATGTGAAGCATGTCATAAGAATCAGGTTAGAGGAGCTTGGTTGACATGAGTTTAAAAGACTCTTAATGAAGAAGTACTTGTCTGAGAGGTACTATGACGGAAAGGTCAAGGATTTCTATGAGTTGAAGATGGGTTACATGACAAATGAAGAGTACATGAATAAGTTTTTGGAGCTATTGAGGTATGTTCCCTACCTCAAGGATGAGAGGAAAAAGGTATAAAGGTTCATTAGTGGATTTTCTTTAGGATTTAAAGATCATAGTGACTATGAAGAGCCTTGGTCATTGGAGGAAGTCATCGAGAAGTTGAAGCATTGTTGTGAGTAGTCAAAGCACAATTTTGAGCCTAAGCAGGATTGGAAACGTAATGAGAGGATTAAAGGAAAGTGGGATAATAATTGAGGAATACCTCAGGATGTAGGTGACAAGGAGAACATAGCGGCGTACAAGAAGTTCAATGCAGTTGATAAAGGACATGGATTTCCACCTAAGGAGCATAATAAGGGAGATGGCAGAAAACCTTTAAGGTGTTGGAATTGTGGTGGAGAGAATCACTAGAGTGACTGCCCATTGCACCATGGTGGAAGACCTCAGATTCATAGTGCTCAAGTGGCACAAAAGGTTGGAGATATTGGTCAGAGTATTCCTTAGATTTATGCAACAGTGAATAATATGCAAGTAGATCATCAAGAATCCATTTTTGAGATGGAAGGAAAGCTTTGTGATCAAGTTATTTCCATTTTGATTTACCCTGGATCTAATTATAGTTATAGAAGTCTTGACTCGGTGGATAAGTGTTTCTTGAATAAATAAGTGCATGCACAATTATGGTTGGTGCAGTTGGCTACAGGTACCAAGAGAAGAGTTCATCATTGGGTGAGATCTTGTGCATTTGAGCTAAATTGTATGCCTACATATGCGCATCTAAATGTGATTATGTTTGTTTTGAAGTGCTTAGATTGTCAACAGGTGAAAACAAATGTCTAAGCACCCAATTGGTTTGTTACATCCTATTCTAATTCCAAAATGGAAATGGGAGGTCATTCCAATGGACTTCATTACAGTTTTTCCAAGGACATGGAGACATCATGATTCCATCATGGTTTTGGTTAAAAATTTGAGAAAGGTAGATCACTTCATTGCAGTGGAATCTACTAATATAGCTAGTGAGGTAGCTTAGATCTTCATTAGGGAGATAGTGAGATTGCATGGTGTTCACAAAAATATTATATCAGATAAAGATGCCAAGTTCACTTCCAGGTTTTGGAAGGATTTGTTTACATGATTGGGGATAGATTTAGATTTCAGTAAAACTTATCATCTGTAGATATATGGATAGACAGAAAGGGTTAACAACATTCTTGAGGATATGTTGAGGATGTATGTCATGCATCAACAAAGGAAGTGGGAGGATTATATTCCACTGGTAGAATTTGCATATAATAATAGGTATGAGGAATCCTTGAGGATGAGTCCATTTGAGATTATATACGGGCTGAGTTGTAATACCCCTATCAGCTGGAGTGATCTAGTGAACAGGGTGTTTATTGGATTGGATATGTTGGTTGAGATGGAACAAGAGATGCAGGTTATTAATAGGAATGTAAAAGCAGCACAAAACAGGTAGAAGATTTATGCAGATCAACATAGAGAAATCAAGGAGTTTAAGATTAGAGAGCATGTGTACTTGCGCATCAAGCCCAAGAGGAGCTCCTTGAGGATTGGATCACATGCCAAACTGGCACCTTGGTATTGTGGGCCTTTTGAAATCCTTGAGAGGATTGGACGAGTGGCCTACAAACTTGCACTGTCGTTAATAGTGAAAGTCCATGATGCTTTCCATGTTTCATTGCTTAAGAAGTATGTCCAAAATGTTGATCATGTGATTGATTAGTCTGCATTGCAGGTGGAACCATAAGGATAATTCCAACCAAAACCTCAGTGCATTTTGCAGCAAAAAAAACTCATGCTTCGGAACCAAGAAACGGAGCAATTTAAAGTGTACTGGAAGCACTTTGGGCCCAATGAAGCGACATGGGAGATGGTTGATCAAATGCAGAATTTGTATCCTTATTTATTTGTTGTTTGAGCAGATGTGTTTAGTTTATGTGTTTTTCCATATATTTATAAATGCATATGTGTATTGTAAATATTACTCTGAGTTATGTTATAAAGCTCAAATAAGAATCTTGTAAATATTGCATCAATATGTGTTATAAAGCAATAAGTAGTATGGTGTTCATGGTTTCAACAGTTTGGTATGATTTAAATGTTGCATTGAATTTTGTTACAAATCTCCATGGGCAGCATGTTTTTTCAGTTATAAGTGTCATTGAACACCGAGTGCAGTGTTCCCCCAAGGGGAAGGGGTTTGTAACAACCCCTGGTTGATTTACTATGTGAATAAAATAAGACCAAGGTCATGGGACATGTATTCCAATTTGAATGGTGGGAGAAACATTATATTGGGCATCACTTATGGTTAATAATGCTTATGAAATTGGCAAAAGCATTGGAAAATACAAAGAGGAAATAATTGGCATTTAATTATGAAAATAAAGGGAAAATAGGAGAAAAGGAAGGTGAAAAGGCGCAAATATGCATGCAATGTAAATTAGAGGAAAATGAAGGAAAATGAAGAAAAAGGAGACATTAATAATAAAAGGCATCGGGAAAACAATTCATGGTTTTTTGTTCGTTCTATATTTTTGTCAGATCGAGCTTTTGATAGTTTGAAGTTTATCTCTTGTTCATTTTCTCATACACTCTTGCACACTTAGAGTATTCTTGGAGCATTATAACATTCACTTGGATTGAATAAAGAAAGAAATGACAGCAAGGAAGTGTAAGAAGATAGTTGGATTAGCAACTACAATAGGCTTACTTTGCATGTAACAGGTTGCATGTGTGAACTCCTTGCTGATTTTTGGATGTATGGTATATGCATGTGGTTCCTTGGTTATGTGTTTTCATTTCCACGGAGATGTACCTACATTGATAATGGTTTCAATCTTTCCTTGTCATTTCCTAGATAGCCATGGTTTAGAGGGTTCCCCATTTCGTTGTCTGATTGGTTCTTTATTTTCCTATGGCTGTGGGTTGGAACAAATTCTTTGGATCCCTGAAAAATTGATTTCATATGTTACTAGATGGTTGATGAATGCATGGGTTAACAAGTGTTATTGCATCTAGCTTGAGAGGGCATTGATCCTTTCTGGTGATTGTTATATGAAGTTCATAACTTACGATCATATATGCATTCATGACCTATAGCTTATATTTTTGTCATGTGTTCGTTGAAATGTCTATCTTGCATTAGGCATATATTGGTTAATATTTGACTCAGGTCCTATTTTTTTTAGCATTGTTATCCTTATTTTCATGATTTTGGAAAGTTACAGGCATTTCTGGACAATGGTCTAGAGGCTTGCCTAAAAAAGTGGCATAGATCTTATGACTGCATGCACTGACTCTGAGGGATTTCGGTCATTACCGCTGGCAGCCTGGCCTGCAGTTATAGCCTACCAATCACATTCATGCAGTGTTATGGGTGTGTTTTGGAGTTTTTCTTGTGAAAAATAGTTCTAGCTCGGGGATTGATCACCTGGGGTGGTTTGCAGGCTCTGGAGTGGTATGTAGTCCCTAGGGGATGGTTGTAAGATGTTGGTTAATCGACCCCACTTCCATAACTGGAACTTGGAGGTCAGGTCATATCATAATGACACTCATGTCATGTTTACCTTGAAGAGCTTGTCAAAGTGGGTAAATGTGGAAGGAGGTGTTACATTAAGAATCTCCATGTTGAACATGTTTAAATTTATATTAATTCTTTTTATAATTAATAATAATAATATAAATTTCCCGCAGGGGCATGGTCTAGTGGCCAGCGAACACAGTGTTAAGGCGTTCATGTTGTTAAGCAGGTCATGAGTTCGAGCCTTGTCTTATCTGGGTACCATTCTTTTGGGCTGGGTTGTCCCTAAGAGGTTATAGTGGTAGCCGGGGGGTTTGACCCCGCACCTCGCGTGTGAAATCTGTTCCATGTTGCCTATTCCTCTAACTTACAAAAAAAAAATTAATAATAGCAATCTAAAATAAAGTTATAATTCAGTTTTCAAGTCTCACTATCACAACTAGTTAAGGATGGGCCTCGTTAGCAAGGCTACCCAAGATCAAATTTCATAGGGGGTGGTTGTGCCCTATGCTAGTGGGAGGAGACATGCTAGAAAACCTAGTCAGCATAGGGCTGGTGTGGTCTAGGCCGAGTGTGATCCTCGGGTGACTTTGACAAATTGGATGCCCTTGGGTTGTGGTTTCTCAAGCCACAAGTCAAGCCCGGAGGATCACAGACAACTTGCAAAACAAAAACAAAAAGTTATAATTCAATTTTTTTTTATGATTTTTAAAATTTTAGCGATGTGAGATGTATGATGAAGTAAATGTTTTGATGCTTATTGTGAACTTATGCATATATACATTCACCAACCATTTAATTTATACGGTTGTGCTAGTCTAGTGATATTCACAAATCAAAGGTTGAGATTTATATCAAAATTAGTTATGTCCTTTCTACTCTTTTAATTAAATTGATTAATTAAAAAAATTTCCATATGAACATGAATTATGGTTTTTTGGACATATTTGTATTAGTAATACATGGTATTGGCTCATGATATTCTAACAAAGTCTATTTACAAGTTAATAATCTCTATGGTAAA
Organism: Pinus albicaulis; assembly: GCA_034641835.2. Lineage (NCBI taxonomy): Eukaryota > Viridiplantae > Streptophyta > Pinopsida > Pinales > Pinaceae > Pinus > Pinus albicaulis. The sequence continues at coordinate 11,436,336 of CM076577.1, forward strand.
TTGGGTGTGAATCTCCATGGTTAAAAATATTGTTAGATGTTTTCTTCAAATGTATATATGTTTAACTTATATATTAATTTTTTTATAATAAATAACAGCTATTAATTTACATATATATATTTTTTTAGTGCGTATGTTTCCACTATTCATCATATTGCTTGTCAATTTTCTAGAATTTAATTATGTATAGACCCAACACCCATCATTAGAGACAAGAGAAAATCTAGATGAATCGGAAAAGGAGTGCCTAGAGGATTATATAGTTGAGGTAGGTGTCATAAACAATAAAGTGAACATTAATATTAAAAGTAAGGTCTTGTATAACTCTTCTAAAGCAGCACATTGCTGACACAGCTCATAATCAGGTCCTAAAATATACATTAGCATAATACTCCTTCAATACCAAGCACCTCATCGATCAAGATTAAATCCTTACCCTTGCCACTTTTTAATAAACGCAACATATTCAAGAAACCCTAGAGATTGAAAACTTCAATAAGGAAGATGACTACAAACTTAATCAATCGTCGAAACCCCTTATTCATAAGCTTAGTCATGGACTTCCTTTTAGCCTCTCATTAGTAATTTATTCTTTATATATTCTCATTCTATATATGACAATTTAATCGTATTTATTTTTAATATTCTGAATCTTTATTCTTGACCATCTTAATATTTATTCTTAAAAATATGTAACCCTAATCTTTATTCTTAAAGAACCTATTCTTCCTTCTTGTAGATGCTAATCTTTTTTCATAATATTTTTATTTCTCCAGTTAATGTTATTTTTAATCCTCTTTATTAATTATTTAGTTATTCACCATTAAATATTTTTATCTTTATTAATCCTAATATTCATTCTTATAATTATTTACATATAAATTATTTATTTTTAAATGCTTTAAATAAAATTAGTTAATCTTATAACTTCTCTCCCATCCCCACTTTTAATGCTACTCTTTATTATACAAAACAATTTTATTAATCTCTCATTTTGTAACATTTTAGGAAAATTTTGTTATGAAGTTATGAAATTGTGCTTTTAATTTAGTAATTTATTTATTTGAAAGCTTATTTTGATATTTATGGTTTATTCATTAATCATTATTTAATACATCATTGTTTATATATATCATCTAATACATCTTTCATTAGGTTAAAAATATAGAAATTTTCATTTTTGTAATTCTATGAATTTATATTTTAAAATATATTAATATTTTAAATTTAAATTTTGTAATTGAATCTATTTTAATATTTTAACATCTAATCCACTTGGATTTGGGTGTCTGCTAGCCAAACACGTCTCAAAAGCTCGGGCAGGACACCAACCAGAGTTGTGATGAGGATTTCTACCATTAGGCGGCCTTGTGTTTTATCCTCAAGATGTTAGAGTATGTCCCTTTCAAATCCTGTGCATCTACCTGGTGATATCCCTCTTGTTAGTCTTAATGTCTCAATTGGTCCTTCCATTTATTCAACCATGTTACGACTTGAACATAACAGAATATGGCTTGTTTCTGATCCCACGACCATTGTAATCCAACCTCCTCCTCCTGCAAGCTTCACAGCTCTTTGGATAGGTGACATAGTTGCAGCAGCAATAGAGGGAATTATTTTATCTTGACATTCCTGAGCACATATGATGTAGTGTTTCCACCATAGAGGAGGAGGAGTGCAGAAGACTTGGACATGGGAACTGGTCAGAAATTTACTTGCATGTCAGAGAAATGGGAGCAATGGGAAGTGGTCAGAAATTTACTTGCATGTCAGAGAAATGGGAACTGGTCAGAAATTTAGTTGCATGTCAGAGAAATGGGAGAAATGGGAACTGGTCAGAAATTTACTTGCATGTCAGAGAAATGGGAGCAATGGGAAGTGGTCAGAAATTTAGTTGCATGTCATGCAATCTCTGGAACTTGGAGGTGAAAGAAAGAAGGGTAGTCGAATCATACGCATACATTAGTCACATCTCAACCTCGCTCTGCCACCTCTCCAAAACACCATTGGCATAGATTTTCCTCCCGTTCCTGCAACCTTCTCATCAGCCTGCCCCTCCTTCTCCCTCCATCATTCTTGTTGGAGATTGGCGTGGAAAAGGCTTGTCTAACCAGGAGAATAACCAGTGTCACTCTCCATCAACAAGGAACCCTCTCCTCCACGCCCCAGGGCCCACACCCTATGGATGCTTCATTGTGGAGGAAATTCCAGATTCATGTCCCTCTAGAACTATGAGAAAAATGTTGAATCTGGTCCTAGTCAGGAGAAACCACTTCTTTCTGGCTTGAAATGCAAGCACGCAGCATGAGTAGGCTCACTATTTTTTTTTTTTATTACTTCTATTTTCATTTATTCTCACAATAGCACATACATGGTCCACCACATTGGAGTCATTTTGGCAAAATATCTCTATAACCTATCTATGTTTTTTATTTTTCCCCAAAAATGAATTTGTATCGGACTTTTCCCTCCTTTACAAACCATCTAGTTTCCCCTGTGTCGCGCAAATGGTTCTAATCAAAATATATATATATATATATATATAAACATCCAATCCAATATTTTAATATACAAATAAAAATGTAGTTTTCTTATTTTAAAATTTATTTCGGTCAAAGTAAAAAATGTGAATATTTATTAGTTGGACTCCCCTTTTGAACGTTAACATTAACGTGCTTTATTGTTTGCTACACCTACCTCAACTATATAATCCTCCATGCACTCTTTTTCCAATTCATCTAGATTTTTTTGTTTGGATGGTGGGTAATGAGTTCACCCTAAATGTTCGACAATCTAAAATCCAAAATTTATAGATGGTTAAATTTTAGAAAATTGACAATCAACACATATATATTTTTTTAAATTTTTTTTAATAATAAATTAATTTAAATTGTAAAAAAAAATTTGGTAATAATCACATGTAATAGAACATTATCGACACGTTTTGAACCAACAAGTGTGATTCGAATTTTCATGGTTAAGAATCTTGGTACATTTGTTTTTATAATGTATATATGTTTAACTAATATATTAATTCTTTTTACACTAAATAATAATTGCATTATGGCTCTCCAGCTCTACAAGATATGTTGTAATGTCAAGTCTGTTATGTAAACATTTTGACTCAGTCAAATTACATAAACATAAAATAAAATTAATTGAAGTAAAATAGTAAACTTACCATTAGTAGTTTTTTTTGCACCTCCAGAGATTTGATCATATATATAACTCCAGATATACCAAGAGCTTAGAGGGATCAAATCCTTTTTCACTCTAAAAGAGGTTTGCACCTCACGAGATTTGATCATATATATAACCAATCTAAATCCATCTTAAAGGGATCAAATCCTTTTTCACTCTAAAACAGGTTTGCACCTCAAGAGATTTGATCCCCTCTCTGTGCTTAGTAGCTTCAGAGTTAAGATGGATTTGGGATGGTAATAATAATTTAAAATAAAGTTATAATTTATTCTTATTTATTTTTAATTTTGGCAATGTGACATGTACGATGAGGTAAGTGTTTTTATGTGTATCACATATACCAACAACTATTTAATTTATATGAGTGCATTAATTGTGTGGAGATGCACTCTATAGCTCATTATGGTAGCAATGTTGTAAAATGTTATGTAAAGTATTGACATAGTCTAACTAGAGTGCTTTGTAGCCCTGAAAATCATTAAGGATTTTTGTAAATCCACCTTATAACTATTAAACTTTAATATTTTGGGTGCCCTAGAGGTTTTCAATGGTGTTGAATCCATTTCCACCATAAAAATAATGATTCAAACACAGTTACTGTAATATTTCTTAAAAAAAATTTGGCCCGGATTCTGGCCAATCATTTGAGTTACTCATTTGATGGGTTTGCCAATGGTGGTTTACAAGCCCATGGTATTGTATATCCCATGGTATTTGTTATGATGAAGCCTCTTTGAAGGCTTGACTAAATCCATTGTGTAATGCAAGAGTATGAGGTCAAATCCATCTTAAGTCATCATTTGATCCCTCTCAGCACTTGGTAGATCCATAGTTAAGATAGGGTATGAGGTCAAATCCATCTTAACTCTTCATTTGATCCCTCTCAGCACTTGGTAGATCCATAGTTAAGATAGATCTAGACTGATTGGATCTAGAGGATCTAGAGGCTCTCTCCAGCCTAGTATGGTAGAGATATTGTGATGTAATGTTTACATTTTGACTAAGTCAAATTACATAAAAATAAAATTAAAATTAAATAAAAATATTAATGTAATGTAATGTAAACATTTCAATAAAACTAGCCCTATAAAAAAAAAAAAAAAAAAATGGTCCATGGTATTGAGAACCCATGGTATTGACCCGTGGTATTCATGTGGAATGTAGTTTATTTGCACGGGGAATTACATGTGGAATGTAGTTTATTTGCAAGGGGAATTAAACTATCCTATATTCATCTTAACTCTAAATCTACCAAGGGTCGAGAGAGATTAAATATCTTGATATGCAAAGCTCTTTTAGAGTGAAAAGAAATTTGATCCCTCTCTGGGCTTGGTAGATACAGAGTTAAGATGGATCCTAGTTGTATTATTAAAATCACATATTTATATATTGAAATTTTATTTTACATTACTACCTTTTACTATTAAAATATTATATTTTCTAATCATTATTTTATATTAATTTTTATTATGTAGCATATACATAAAATAAATAAATTTAATTTAATATTGGTGGATTTTATTATATCAAGCGTTGTATGGTAGTTTAGTCCTTAACACTCAAGTTAGAAGTTATGCTCTCATAAAAATTGCATAGAAGATAGTTGTGTCCAATATAATTTATAATTATTTGATGGATAGGTTGAATTTGAGTTTCAACTCTAATTGATAGGAATTTAGGGGAGTTAGGGAAAATGGATAACACATAAGACTATAAATCTGAAGTAGTATACATTGAAAAATAGTTTTTTTTTTTTTTTTAATATTAAAAAATAAATATATATTTTTTAAAGTTAAACATCATAATTTGTAGTGATCAATGTTACACTAAAATAGGCAATAGGAAAAACAATTGTTATAGTATTTCTTTCAAAATGACTAATAAATTCATATTTGAAATGGTGAAATTAAGCCAAATAATTGATATTTGAAGTGGTGAAATTAAGATAAATTTCTATTTGAAGTGGAGAAGGACTTGTATAAATTTTGGTGGGTAATAACCACTAGTAATTTTGCATGTTCACATTTTCACTCCTAGTTATTAAAGCATTGAATAATAAAAAATAATGGTGGGGTAAGTTATTGTAATATTCCTAATTGGAAAATAATCGTAAATACAAAAAATATGAACTAGGAACAACAATTAAAATTTAAGTCCAAGCACCCAAATCATAACACCATAGAAAATAAGCAAAATAACTGAGCCATTTTATTAATAAATGGGAATCTAAGTACATAATGAGTAAGAACAATGGAACTTGGGCTTGCTGTGCAAGTTTTGCAAACCCTAGGAGTGATGTAGATTCCCCAGCTAATTAACAATTCACCGTGCTATAAGAATGATGATTTCAAGCCTGAATATCACCCGAAAATTTCAGTAAAATTAGTTGGAGACTCCTCTCAATAAACCCACAAAAACATAGAAAGGGTTTGGGTTGATTCCACCAACCCCCTATGACCCTCGACAAGTGCATATTTCCCAATTTGGCTAGAAAACACCCCACAATCTTGATACTACTGAATAATCCCAAATACACCACTCGAAATCTCTCCCAACTCTAGCTAAATTCTCCCTTGAGGTATACCTCCAATCTTTGACCCTTATCTCTCCTCAATCTCTATTCCTCCAGCCCCTGCGCAAACATTCTTGAAGACCCCTACACACTTCCATAAATGTAGAATTTTAGCCTTAAGAATCCCCTCAAACTCAACCCTACTAATCACCACAAAATCTCCAGATAAAATAATGGAAAACAAATGCAAATCCTCTGATGTTCTGCTTCTATGTAATTGATCTCCCTGCAAGAAATTTGAACCACTTCGGGGATAAGAAGAAACACACACTAGTTCTAATAGCTTGCAAATATGCCCAATGGAAACTCTGAATTGATCTCCCAAAATTTTCTTCACTAGGGAGACACTCAAAGTTCTCTGAAATAAGGGTGGAATTCCGCTTGGAATTCCTGTGCTAAAAAACACTTCTCTTCTTGTGCTAAATATCTCCAAAAAATTTAAAGGTTACCTAACGTGCGCGATGCTACCTGACCTAGCAACGCTCTGCCTCTACTGTCTCGACCTCCCTTCGCTGTCATGGCCCCTCCATAGTCTGATTTAGGAGGGGATCTATCATTTGATCCACCAGATTCATCGCATCATCCTTCAGATGAATCTGCTACAGTATTTTCTTGCCTTATTTCGTCAATGGGCCCTAATTGAGCTCGTACAAAAATGACTAAGTTTGTGAAAAAACTTGCAAACATACCAGAAATTAATCTACCTCCTACACTTTCTCACAGAGCAACCCTTTTTCTCTCAAAAAAAGGACTTGTTAGATAGTTCACAAGGCTCTGGCCATCACCAAAAACATTCCAAAAATGGGTGGAGAGAAACTCGACTTAGGTTATTCAAGGGAAAATATACATTTGTTTCTGCGAAAGAGGATTTTTTATGTTTCACTTCGAAACAAATGAATATAGAGATCTTATCTTCATGAATGGTTTATATTTTATGGACACAAGAGGAATTTATCTCAACAGGTGGACTCTAGACTTCGATCCCAAGCTAAATGTTCCAAATGCAGTCCCAGTTTGGGTGTGTCTCCCCACCTCCATTTACATTTTTGGGGAGATGAATCAATCAAAGCCATTGGAAATGTTGTAGGAAAATACATAGACAGAAGCGAGCCAAAACGAAATATGCAGACATGTGCGAGGACTTGTGTTGAAGTTGAATTAGGCGAAGGACTCTCGAAGGCGATAAACATCAAAGTGGACAACTAGACAATGAACAAATACCCTTCAAGTGTAAGGTATGTCATGAATATGGGAATTTCGCTAAGAAATGTAATAAGAAATAATATCAAGCAAAGAAAAATGAAGAAATACAAGAACTAAAATGGGAGCAAGTAAAGAAAAAGAATATAGGAAATCAACCTCCTCACATTTTTGTATAAACCTCAACCTCGACCTCTTCCCCTCCCTCGAATGACCTCATTTACTCTTCCATCCCCCTCCCTGAAGCTAATCCCCTCTTTATATCTAACCATTTTGAACCCCTTGATACCCCATCTAATCCTCCTCTTTCCCCTCATGCCCATCCTCTTTCCCCTCATGCTCCTCTTAGGGATGGCATTTCTTCTCTACGCTCTCCCTCCTCTCTTGGCTTCAGTGCCTATGTCCCTCCTCTATTGCCTACCCCCTCCTTTCCTCCTAGCCCTCCCCCTCCCTCCTCTGAAAGGATTCTAACAATAAATCAGTTGAAATAATCCCTATTATATGTTTATAACTCCAAAAATCCAGGGAGAAGATCAAACAAATACTTAAGAGATGAAGCAGTAGAAAATGAACTTACATTAGGCACCCAACAACCAATGGAGAGCATCTTGAAAAAGGCACATGAAGCAAGGATAAAGGTCGGCATTCTCACCAAGGGAAAGGCCCCTTTGTATCAAATATCAGTAAATAATGAACTTGGTCTCTTGGAACTGCATAGGCTTAGGCCATCCCTCCAAGTTAAACATAACAAGGGATCTTATAACAGCATAAAATCGAGATATTATATTTCTCTAGGAGACCAAAAATAGGCGGAAAAAAATGGAAAATATGATCCAAAAAACAAAAAATTATGAATGAACAACCCTCCCAACCATTAGGGCCTCGGGAGGAATAAGCACGATATGGCACAAAGATAAGTGGGAGTTACAAAACTGTCGAATAGAACCACATTGGATAAATACCGAGTTGAAAAGAAAAACCATGGAAATGAAAATCAACCTCTATAATTTCTATGCTCCAAACCATTATAGAGATAAAGAAACATGCTGGAAAACTCTAAAAGAAAATATGTTGTTGAAAAAAGAAAAAAATCTCATCATGGGAGGACATTTAAATCTGGTTTTAAATGTTGAAGAAAAAAGAGGAGGAACTTTTCATTCAGACCCTTCTCGAGACTCTCTTGGGGATATTATAAAGAGCTGCAATTTAATGGATATCCCACCTAAAAATGGAAAGTACGCCTGGGATGATAAGAGAACAAGGAAGGAAAACATAAAATAAAGATTGGACAGAATTTTAATTAAGGATGGCATAGTATCAAAGTTCAACTTAGTATCATCAAAATTTATTCCCTCAGCTGCTTCAGATCTTAAACTGGTAGCAATAATTTTAGGAACCTTTGAAAACTAATGACCTCTTCCATTTATATACAATCAATTGTGGAACAACAATGAAGAGGAAAATTAGATAATTATTGTAACACCTGGATTTTAGTTGTTATGTTATTTTAATTGATACATTTAAACTTGTTTAAGTTAAATTGGCTTAATGAGTATATTAAGCAAATGTTTGAACAAAATTTTAACTCATATATATATAAAGATTAATTATGGAGTGGTTTCCTTAAACTGATGGTTAAGTGTCCAAGTTACCATAGTGGTTATATTAAAAGAAGTTACCTAACAATTACCTTTCCTCTCAGAATAAAAAGAAAACCCTCATGAGGAAAATGGGTTTTGTGCAAGAGGTAAAAAAAAGATAGTATGATAGTTGTAAGGTAGGAGTATCCAGAGCTGGTTGGAGCCAGTGGAACTCTATTAAAATCATGGAAAAGAAAAAGAGATTAGACATTGGTCTTGAGGTCTCTCTCTCCAGAATAAACTGCTAAGCAATCCCACTCTGACAAGGAGCACAGGGGAAGCAGAGGACGTAATAGCCTCTCTCATGGTTGGGAGGAAACCATCAGCTCTGCTTATTGAAGTAGGTACTGAGAACCTGGAAAGAAATAGTCTTAATTATTCTTCTTTTTATTTTTGAAATTATTTACTCTGGAAAGGTATCTATATGATATGAATGGGAATGTGTTAACTCCGTGAGAATTTAATTAATAGCACAGTAGACTGTAGAAAATATTTAATATATATTTTATGTTAAATTCCATTTTATAACTGTAAGAGGATAGTTTAGTAATTTAGATTGAACTCTGAAATGTGGGTGTAAAAGTCTGACATATCAGTTAGTTCCATCTGAAGTAACGGAAAATACCCCAGACAGGACAATTTGCTTGTGAAGAAATAAACTATACACAAACTGAGGGTTTGCGGAAGAACCCTCTTTTAAATATATGGTCTAGACACCTAGGGATTATTAAAATAAACAATAAATAATCACTATAAACAAATAGGAAAGCACTGAGAAATTTTTAACCTCGTTGTGTAAAAAAACATATTACATGTACAGTAAATGAATTGAAACTCTGTAAAATATTAAACTGTGTTGTTACACAGCAATTTGTCACCATCCCTGCAATTCCCCGTCCCGCACATTGGAGGGCTTATTCCATGACCTGTGAGCAGTGACATGATCTAAAAACACTTTCATGGCATTCCCCTGAACATGGACTTTCGTTCCCCTGAAGACAACTCCTTGTGAAAAACCCTAAAAATATCCTTTTTATCCTTGGCATGACTCTTCAGTGTTATACCCGCGCCAATGGAGGAAATCCTTCAAAGAAGGCGCGCCAACTGGTGCTTTGTCCCAGAGTTGCACTCGCGCCAGGCTTAATAATAGTGTTTTTTTAAAATAAATGGCGGAAGATTGACTCCAACCAACTCCTAAACTGGACTCTAAATCGAGTTGGGACGTTTGGCTCTAGTTCTCCATGTAGAGGAAGTGGTTTTCCACCTCTCATGGAATCTTCCTTGAGGATAGGGCCAATCCCATGATTGTAGGGATCCCAACTCCCCTTCCACCATCTATATAAGCTAGGCATTTCCCTTTGCAAGCTAGTCTCCAAGAGCCTTCATAGCCTAAAGAATGTTGCAATAGTCCTCATAGAGCTAAATCAGTAGCAAGGAGATTGACGATCGAAGAGAGAGGCTTGTCCCCATCCCCGACGAGCTTTACCGAGACGTATTCCGCTGACGACCCACCGAAGGAAGATTCAGCGTCAGAGCCAAGTTGTATTTTCCTTTGTATTAATTAATGATAAGCGACTATTGGTTATGGTTCCACTCGTATGTTTCATTATGATCATGAGTTGTGTCCTCTCTGACTGATACATAATTGCATATATCGGGTTTTACGCTTGTGTCTGTCTTGTTTCTTGTGCATGCAGGTGTCCGATCGCGGCAAGCAAGAGGATTGTGATCTGCTGAAGCAAGGAAACGGGAGCGCCATCTTCTCTACGAACAACAGCATTGGACTTGAGGTAGGCCTTCATTGCAATTTGGTATATTGCAGTTATGAACTTTCACCTTAGCGTGATACGATTGTTGCTAAACCCGATCTGGGCTAGTAGGGATCGCCTCTGTCTGCAGAGGGGATTTACCTCTACAGCAAATTAGCGACCATACTGGGGAGTTAGCTTGTTGTTTTCTTTATAAACTACAGACGAAGCCTGAAGTTAGCTAGATAGCCTTCGAAACGCTCTTGCTCTGCATTAGCGAAAGTAGATGAATGCTGCTTCAGTCAATCTCCGGTCTAGTTTATGAACTAAACACTTGGAGTATTGTCTTGTCTTTCGGTCGATTCTCGACTTTGCTTGCTTGATCATCTCTTTTGGCTAGCTCTTTTCGTGTGTTTGGCTTTTGTTTTCAGCTTCAACATCACTGGTCTGCTTCTTGGATTTCTCTTTTTTATTTTTCCATATTAAACTTGACTGGCGCTCTTATTAGCCTGACAGTCGTGCCCATTGGCGCATGTTACCAGTGTATTACACGCGCTAATCCTGTTCTGGCGCTAGATTCCGCCTGACAGTCGCGCCAATCCTGAAAGGTGCTAGGGTTTGCTCTGTTTTGAGCTTTCTGAGCTTGATCTGTGTGTTTGGTTTCATTTTTACGACTACTTGAGTGTTCTGGAGCCTTGTTTGACTGACTGTGACCTTCATCCTTTGGTTGTTTGCCTGTTTCTATCGATTTGAAATTCTAGCCCTAGGGCATCTAGGTGTTATTGTGCGTCGAGCCTCCCTTGGGAGTTTTCGGTTTCTATCTGTTCAATCAACTTTGTGATTGCTCCTCTACATTCTTTTAGTGGTTGTTTATCGTTTCATTGCGTTATTTGAGTGATTGGCTTCTTCTTCATTCGAATTCCGCCTTGTCTCATTTTGGGCCTAGATTACATGGTTCATGTGAGTCTTTGAGTGTCTTTTGATTTGAGGGAATTTTTGTCAATTTGAGGTTTGATTGTGTGCTTGCATTGAGTGAAATTTGATTATTTTTACTCCTTTGCTATCGCTTCTCAAATTGCTTGTTTCATTAGTTTTCATTTTGTTTAATGCACTTTGCTCTTAAACATTGAAAACACACAAAAAAAAAAATCTCTTTTGCTTTGATTGGTTAATGAAAATCGAATCTTTTCTGTGTTATTAGTGATTTGTAACTTTGAAAGGAAATCTTTTAGTTTCCATTAGCTGCATTAGAGACGTTATTGGTTGTTGTCTAATCATTTTATTATTGTGTGAAAAGCTCTTAACTCTCTCGTAATTAGCTTTCATCGAATGAAATGATATACTGTGGAATGTAGTGTGCATTTAGGAGATTTTGAGACATAACACTCGCTAGGGCCTGAAAACTGAAACATAATTGAAGATAAACATTAAAATTTATTCAATTTACACTAAGGCAGCATTGAAACATTAACAAAATATTTAGAGCTCTAGGCTAGAGACGTGTTCCGGCATCATTAAACCTAGTAGCTGTCGTTCACCTTTTGGCTTTAGACAGCACTAGTACGAACTTGTGCTCCCCGTACCGTCACGTATATAAAGGGAGAACCCACTAGGTTTCTATCCTTTATCCATAGGAAGCCAAGTCTGTCACCCTATACCCGTGATACACAAAACACAGCATTCGGGGAGATCGTCTGCACGTACGTTAAGTCCTTGGTTGATTTCTCTTTCATTTTGAAACCAAGGTGTATATTGCAGTTCACGGTTATTTGGTACACCCTTTGCCTAGAATTCCTGAGCAGTCATTTTTATCTTATCTGACTCCTTAAATTTGAAAAGATCACCAAGCGCTTGTCCTTTCACGCTTGCTTCAAAACTGAAAGAGATAGAGTCATCTTCCATCCATTTCTTGACTCTTAAAACATGAAACGGTGAAGTTTCTAAGTTTCAATGTCATAAAATAAATCACCCGTGATCACATGCCCTGTTAGATCTTGCTTGTTGGCCATTTGATTGTGTGCCTTGGTTTTTTTCCAACCCGTGTGTTGTGTTTGATCTTTTCCTTTCGTCATTATTGCCACAGTGGCAGAACCCTCAATTTCGTCTACTGGTAGTCCATATACGGACGATTCATCAGAGGTCTCGCAATCCTCTGCTGAAAATCAGCAGCCTATTGTTTCCGAGTTTCCCGATGGGGGACCAGTTCTGTCTGAGCTCCCCTTTGGAGGACCAGTTGAGTTCAATTGGCCCTTATCCGACCCTTGGTCTAGATTTGGAGTAGGGGAACATTTCCCTCCTCTTACATCGGGTTCGCCTTTTCTAGCTGATGTTATTCCTCCTAGTCCTCGTTGTCTATTACGAGATCTAGCAGAAGGTTCAGATATGGGTGCATCCAACCATTCTCCTAGTGAGGAAATCCCCACGTATGGTGAATATTACCAGTTGTTCCCAGAAGACAACCCCGAATTATCTATTATGTCTTCGCCCGGTCCTTCGCTACCAGTAGGGTATAGATCTTTGAGTTAGATTATGACCGCTGTCGCCTCTATGGGGATATGGACTCCTTCTACGAGGCCGGTTATTCCTTCATTGGGGATGTCTCCAAGGACACCCATCACTTCATCCCCTCAAGTCACTTGTGTACCCGTTAGGCCCACTGTTTGTGTGGCTGCATCTACACCTGTTGTTACCACTCAGTCCGTAAAGACCACATCGCTTCCCAAAGACGTCTATATAGCATTTGCTATGCCGGAGAACATCTCTCCTGAGGAGTATCGATTGTCCTTACAACAATCGAACCCCGAGGTCAGACAATCCTCTCAAGATCCCAACCGCCCGTATTTTTCTCATTATGCACAGGATGGTATGCCCGTGTACGTTTTTCCATATCAGTACGATGAGTATGGGAATCCTTTACGTTTACCCGCTCTAGAGGCTCACCTTCATGCTCAAGGTTTTCCGTCTAACCAGGTTGGGCAGTCTTATAACCCGTAAGGACAACCTTTTCAAGGCCAACCTTCTGGCCAGCCCGGCTATCCTTATGACCCGCAAGGATAGCCCTTACAAGGCTACCCTTCGGGCCAGCAAGGGCCATTATATGGTCCGCAAGGATAGTATTACAACCCTTCAGGTCAACCTATGTAGCCTCTCCCTGGAGTCCAACCTGGGCAACCTCAAGGACTCACAAGTCAATCGGGGTACCAACCGGGGCCGGTATACGGTCCTGGGGGGCAAGTCCAACCTTCCCAACCCATGCAACCTCAGTATCCTATTGGCCAGAATGTTGCACATCAGTTGGGATCATCTTATGGTCCTGCTACAGGTAAAACCGATTACCAGCCACCACCTAGCTCTATTCCACCACCAGGCCAACTGGCCCATCCAGTACAACCTGGTGTTCCACAATAGCCAGGTCAACTTGCACAACCGGCACAACCTGTTCACCCGAGGCAACCTGTTCAACCAGGGTAGCCCGTTCAGCCAGGTCAGCCTGTCCAACCAGGCCAACCTGCACATCTTGTCAACCCTGCTCAACATTCGATTTACTCGATGCCGCAACCAAATCAATCGGTGCACCCTAATTATCACGCTCAGCAGGGTCCCACTTATCAGCAGCCCGCTCAACCTCAAGGCGGTTACTACCCTCACATTCAATCTCGACCGACTTATAATCCGCCCCAAGGATCCCATTATTACACTCAACAACCCGGCTACACCTATACTCAGCAGCCTAATACACAGACTGCTCAAACGAGACCGACATATAATCAGAGTCCATACTCTGGTTATCAAACCCCGTACACTGGTTACCAGCAACCGAATCAGACTGGTTATATGCCCTATACCCCCTATGGTCAGAATCCTTTAGGACAGAACCCATGGGGGCAAGGATACACTCAACCAGCGTGGAGTACAGGTATAGGTCCTTATCGAGGGCCTGGCATGCCGTTCAATCCGCAATCTCCGTTCTTGGCTACCTTGGAGTTACCGGACATTTCTAAATTAACCAATGATCCAATTCTTCACAATCCTTATTTTCCTCCGGTTCCGACCAAGGTACCCGGCGACTGCCCTAAGTTTGAAGGTAAAGCTGGTGAAGACCCCCAAGCTCATGTAATGACCTACCATTTGTGGTGTTCGTCTAATTCTTGGGTCGATGATTCAATTCGTCTACGTCTCTTCCAGCGCACTCTTACCGGTGCTGCTGCTAAGTGGAATATTGAACTCCCCCGTGGCATATTTCAGGATTTCAATAATTTTTCAATGGATTTTCTGACCCACATAGGATAAAGCCACCCACATATCCGATCATATTCATGAGTGGCGACGTCATCATAGGCTTATCAAGTTTGATATACCTGATCAACTACTAACTCATTGGTTCACCACATCCTTCGTTAACATAATTGCTCAAGATATTGCTATGGGGGCATGTGTGACTGAAGAACAGGCCATTGCGCGTGCCCAGTATCTTGATCTAGTATACTCTCAGTCCGGCACGCTGTATGATATTTTGACTGATTCTCCATGCCCAGGAACCTATAAAGCTCCACCTACCCCGGCGGTGGATGGTGTTATTGGTTCCGTGTCTCAAAATTCTCAAAAATCTTCGAATGGGAAGAAAAAGTCCAATTCTTCCAATAATTCTGCTCTCCTCGCTCCTCCAGATTCTAGAAAGACTGTGGAGGTCAACGCCATTCAGGCTAATCCTACAAAAAAATCCTCCAAAGGAAAGAAGAAGGGTAAAGGAAAATCCAAACCCGATGCCCCAAAACCAGAGTCTTCTAAACCTCGTACTGAGGACGGTTCTCAATGTAAACTGAAGTACCCCTGCCTTATTTGTGAAGGAGATCATTATACCAAGGATTTTCCCCGACGATCTAAAATTAGTCAACTTCTCAAAGGTTCCAAAGGGACTCCGGCAGTTCTCAAAGAACCGTTCCCATCTTAGCAGACCCAGCTGGTTGAATAACCTTCACCATCTGTACCATTTGGGTCCCAGGTCTTTATGATGAATGGTGCTGCACCTGTCTCAATTGCTACGCATTCTAAGGATTATGCTGGATCGCGTCAGGCAGCTGGGAAGGAAGTTGTGGATGGCCCACCTCCTTCTCCTGTCTCCGGTCCTTTGGAAATTGAGAAGCCTACTGCTGAACCTGTAGTGAGGCCGCCCTCTAAAGGTGTTCTGTGAAGATCTTCCTACAATCCAAATGCCCGTGCCGCTCAGCACTATAGTATTGTTGAGGATTTGGCACAGGCGCCTTCTGTTATCTCCGCATTGGAAGTCCTTCAAAGTTTCCCTTCGCAACGGAAAGCTCTGTTGTCTGCGATCGGTAGAATCAATCCCATTGATTCTAGTCTTCTCACCTTCGACCTAGAAAACTTTACCCCCCGACTTCCACATCAAATTTCTCTTGTGATACAAGTCGAGATCAACAGTCTCAATATCCATAGGGCCGTTATGGATGAAGGTGCTTCTACCTGTGTCATGTCGTCCACCTGCTGGAAGGCCATTAGCTCTCCAGCACTGTCATCATCTCCCAATACCTTAGAGGCATTCGATGGCCGAGAATCAAAACCCCTGGGTGTTCTCAAGAGTTTGTTGATTACGTTACAGGGGAAGACAATCAACGTAGAAGTAGAAGTGGTTGACGCCAAGCTTAACTAAAATCTGCTTCTCGGCCACAGTTGGACTCATGCCATGTTATGCATGCCATCCACCCTCTTCTGACTTCTTAAGTTCCCTCATGAGGGCAAGATCGTTACTGTGGATCAGTCGTCTTTCTTCACCTCCACCTCTAAGAACAACGTTCCTTACGTGGATCAGATCCCTAATCCCCCTGACAGTGTAGGACCCAGTCTCTTCAAGGACCCCATCATCATGGGTATTTTTCCCGTGCCACCACCACACACCGTTCAAGTTAATATGATCTCTAGGTCTGACGACCCATGGATCATCCCTTCACCTGAACAGGTGACTGATTCTGGAGAATCGATGCCCCTAACTCCAGTAGAGATTAATTACTGCGAAATTGTCGCCACATCCGATCCTCCTCCTTCTCAACATGCTCCCTCGAGCATGGCTTTAGATACCTATTCTTAATCCCCCTGGTTCGGCGAGGCCGACTCGCCTGATCCTCTTAAAGAGATTTTTCCTTCTGACAAAGCCATTGTTGAAACAATGTCTCTTGAGGAGCTGCCTTGGAGAAATGGACATCATCGTTCCTCCTTCATGCCCAGCCTAGGGGCAATTTCTGATTGTCTAGAGTGTGATGTATCTGATCATCTCTCTCCTTAGCCTCCTCCGTTGAGCTCACCGGAGTACAGTTCCTCTTCTTGTGCCAAGCTCCTAAAACAATGAAACAAGTTTCTATGAGGATAGTTATTTTAAGTGTGTCAACCTCGTTAAAATAATGAAACACGAGCACGTTCAATTCGAGTTTTGTTAGATTTAGTTCAAATCTCTTATGTTTTCAACCTTCACTCCATTTCCTATGGACTAAAGCTTGGGGGGCATGTACCTTGAATTGAGACACCATGCTAGGGGCATGCCCGTCTTCCTCAAGCATAGTTTGTGTTTTAAGCTTGCATAAAAATAAAACTCATTTCCAAGCATAGTTTGCATGTGTGCTTTCATGTGTGCTTTTAAGCTTGCATAAAAATAAAATGTGTGATTAGATACATTTTGTGAACTTTTTCATTGGTTCGTTTGTTATGCAACTGATGCATTAAGATAACATTGTATTGGACATTCACATAGCATATAAAAACATCATCACATGTAAAAATCTCCGTCCAAAAATAGATATATAGATATATGTGTCAAATAGTTTGCAGTACATCACATAAAGTCAAAAAATATACATGTTTGTCTGATAATAGCCGGAGACAACATGTCTCTTAAAAAATATATATATGAAAGCCCTAAATAAGCTAATCAGTATGGTGCTCGTGGTAGCACACCACCGTGCGCACCAATCACCTCAACAATCTGTGAAGGCGACTAGGCACCCCCACAGTGTGTCGCTGGTAAGCTAATGGGACGTCTGCCAGCCGTGCATAGTCTGGAATTCCCCAGGAAATGCCCTCCAGGTTCTGGATCAATTTTCTCCCTTCACTACCCTCAGCTTGAGGGTCATGTACGAGATGGGTCCTCCGCGCAATGGGCGACATGCCCACGAGCCTCTCTGGGCCAACGTCTGCATTCACATAAAGTTATTGTTAAAACGGACATGTATTACCAAAATAATCATAAATACATAAAAATCAAAAATAGAATCATACCCAGCTCCTCATCCCAATCCTCCCCCTCCAGGAGCGGAAGATCGGGATCTCTGGTTAAATCAGTCCCAGCATAAGCCCAATCCTCGACCATGATCAGTTGACGCCGTAACCACCCAAAGAACTCGGGTCTCCAAGACATCTGTTGACCTCCTCCTGACCTGGGCATAAGTGCTGCCCAACGAGCCATCCTTGGCTCCCTCGGTATCGACTTGGAAACTATTTCCCCTTGGCCTTGGAAAATGGGTAGTCGTTCCAGGATGAACAACACCAGAATGGAACCGTAGCCAAACTGCTTTAGTTTAGCTTGCTTGCATCTTGTTAGCTACCTCTTGATATTGCTTGTCACTGTTG
Organism: Pinus albicaulis; assembly: GCA_034641835.2. Lineage (NCBI taxonomy): Eukaryota > Viridiplantae > Streptophyta > Pinopsida > Pinales > Pinaceae > Pinus > Pinus albicaulis. The sequence continues at coordinate 11,454,332 of CM076577.1, forward strand.
TAGCCCAATCGAACAGTGTAAGATTCATACACTCGGAGGCTAGTATGAGTTGGGCCTTGGTTGCCTCATGTGGAGCTTACGATCTTGCAGCTCGTGTAATGGTATGAAGCACTACCCTGAGTGCTAGGTCGCGGACAGTGTGGATGTCCACCTTCCCGCTTCCCGATCCTGTTCGTGCCCCTGGGCACACTCTTGCCATTACCATGTCAATTTTCTCTCCGGAAGGTCTGTTGTCGGTTATGATTGCTAATGGACCTCTGCGCGACAATCCGGTTATAAAATAAACATCAGAGACCTCAAGAGCTAATACTTGGTCCCGAAGTTTGAATACTTCCTCATTTTCATCCCATATGCTGACCAAGTACTGCAGCAGCTCAGGTTAAGCTCATAAGCATGGCGTAAGGAAGAATTTTTTGAGTCCACTATTCTTGAGTGCATTCATACAGGCTTCGTTTTCCATAGCCATTTCATCTTCCTCCCCATGTTCCCTCTCCTTCCATTTGATAACCATTGTGCCTGAATACCTGCATCAACATGATTAAAAATGCATTGTTAGATCTCTGTTGCATTTGAAAATCCACATGGATGGCTCACATTTGAGAAATCTAAAGCGAAAACTTATGTCATTATGCACTGCCCACAAATGCTGCCTTGATCCCCTTTGTGATTAAAATCTATCATGCAGGTCATGTTCAGTGACCATGCCAATTGCTGAGTCTAAAATTTCAGTGTCTCCTCTGAGAGGGCCTGACGTAATAAATGAAACTATAAAAATGGATTAAATGATTAAGTATTTTATCTGAATGTAATAGGATTCAATAAGGATTTAGATTGGCCTAATCATCATATTTGTAATACACAAATGTATCCATCATGTTTCCAAGAAAGGCAGCAATTATTGTCATTCAGCCTATTTATAACTTTTCAAGTCAAATATTAGGTTTTAAGTGTCATTTTTTTCAATATTTTAATATATTTTGTCAAAAAATGGATTTTACACTTGCTTGTATGTGCAGCGACAGGTTTTTACGCGAATTGGACAGTGATACGAGTTGTATTTTATACTTTTCTGGACTTGGTAAAAACACGAAAAAGTCATTTTGGAGTCATCTTTCAGCTCTTTTCTGACTCTCTAAACATGAAAAGATCATTTGTGTCCCTTTTCAGGTATTGCCTGATCCTAAAGTTTATAAACTACATCACCTGTGAGATTTTACCTTTTCAAAGTTTGAGATTATTTATCAGGGTGACACCTTGTCTATTTGACTGAGAGGTTTTCTGCACATATTTTCTAAATTTTCTGATCTGAGAACTATTGTGTGCATTCACTCGAGTTTACTTTCTCTTAACGCTAGTCTTTCAAACTCTAAATATGAAAAGACACCGATTTCTCCTGGAATATATCACAGAACCCCATGACATTGGGGTGGATCACTGAATTTATATATCCCAATTCTCCTCAGTCGTTAAATTTGTAATTAGATGTATCTGGCCTGGGTTGACTATCATATTATGCTTATATGCTATCCTCTTCGTTTGTTTTCAAAAAATAATCGTACTCACAAATTGTGGGGAAAAATGGAACCAGCATCATTGTCGTGTCGGCAGTATGTCGCTCTTGAACATGGCACTTGTATGCATTCCTATCAGGTTGGGGACATCTCATCTCGTTTTCCACTTGCCTCCATGGGTTTGGGTGATCCCTTTTGACCTCTCATCTGCTCTTTGCCTCGTCATCATGACCTTTTATCTTTTGATGTCAAATACTGCCAAATCCACTGTCGTGTCGTCGATATGTTCAAGAGAAGTTGACCCCTGCAAAATTTCAACCTTCCTTTGATTCTCATCTGATCTTGATTCACAAAGACATTATGTTCCTCTATCTCGTGTCGATGATGTGGGAAACATTATGGCCCACCTTCGATCAAGGTCACTTCCTGTCGACTTCAATTCATTATCCAGGAAGCTGATCTAGAGACCCCCTTCTGGTACCTTGGAGCCTACATGCCTCAATGGCAGGTTCTTCGCGTTCGATGTGAGGTTTTCATCATTGGCCTCTGATCAAGTGATTCTACGGGTGTTTGATGCTAGCTCACTTATTCACATGCCATATATTGTACCTATAGTACCTTAAGGACCATTGTCATTATTAGTAGTACCTCTCGCATCTGTTAACAACTTTCATCATTGGCTGGTAATCAGGTGATGTTCTTGCATGTTCGACTTCAGCTCACTTATTCACATGCTTGAACTTGTACTTTGTTCGAGTCGAGATGGAGCTCAAGACCCTGGATTTTTTCTGTTAGAATCCAGGCTGCGATTTTGTGGATTATTCTGATTGGTTACATGACTCACTGATTGGATGGCTGCGACCATACCTGAGTCTATTTATCGTTCCTTACTGGATGGCTGTGTCCATGCCTTGGATCTAGATTCTTGTATACTCTGTTATGGATGGTTGCGCCCATACCACATATATATCCTGTATTTGAGATATCATTTGTACTTCTCTATGCAGTTTTTCCGACGACAGTGTTTTCAGTTGGACACGTTCTCATAAAGAATTTCACCCCTCTCTCTCTTTCGGGCCTCATGCTTTAGGGGGCATCTGTTACACAAAAATTTGTCACCATCCTTGCAACTCCCCGTCCCACACATTGGAGGGCTTATTCCATGACCTGTGAGCAGTGACATGATCTGAAAACACTTTCATGGCATTCCCCTAGACATGGACTTTCATTCCTCTGAAGACAACTCCTCGTGAAAAACCCTAAAAATAGCCTTTTTATCCTTGGCGCAACTACTCAGTGTCATACCCACGCCAATGGGGGAAATCCTCCAAAGAGGGAGCGCCAACTGGCACACTGTCTCAGTTTTGTACCCGCGCCAAGCTTAATAAGGAGTTTTTTTTAAAAATAAATGGCGGAAGATTGACTCCAACAAACTCCTGAACTAGACTCTAAATCGAGTTGGAACGTTTGGCTCAGGTTCTCCATGTAGAGGAAGTAGTTTTCCACCTCTCATGGAAGCTTCGTTGAGGATAGGGCCAATCCCATGATTGTAGGGATCCCAACTCCCCTTCCACCATCTATATAAGCTTGCCATTTCCCTTTGCAAGCTAGTCTCCAAGAGCCTTCATAGCCTAAAGAATGCTGCAATAGTCCTCATATAGCCAAATCAATAGCAAGGAGATTGACGATCAAAGAGAGAGGCTTGTCCCCATTCCCGACAAGATTTACCGAGATGTATTCCGCTGACGACCCGCCGAAGGAAGATTCAGCGTCAGAGCCTGGTTGTATTTTCATTTGTATAAATTAATGATAAGCGACTTTGGTTATGGTTCCACTCATATTGTTCATTATGATCATGAGTTGTGTCTTCTCTGACTGATACATAATTGCATATATCGGGTTTTAAGCTTGTGTCTATCGTGTTTCTTGTGTGTGCAGGTGTTCGAGCGCGGTGAGCGAGAGGATTGTGATCTGCTAGAGCAAGGAGACGGGAGCGCCATCTTCCCTACAAGCAATAACGTTGGACTTGAGGTAGGCCTTCATCGCAAGTTGGTCTATTGCAATTAGGAACTTGCACCTTAGCATGGTAAGATTGTTTCTAGACCCGATCTGGGCTATTAGGGATCGCCTCTGTCTGTAGAGGGGATTTACCTCTACATCAGAGACCTCAAGAGCTAATACTTGGTCCCAAAGTCTGAATACTTCCTCATTATCGTCCCATATGCTCACCAAGTACTGCAGCAGCTCAGGTTGAGCTCTTAAGCATGGCGTAAGGAAGAATTTTTTGAGTCCACAATTCTTGAGTGCATTCATACAGGCTTCATTTTCCATAGCCATTTCATCTTCCTCCTCATGTTCCATCTCCTTCCATTCGATAACCATTTTGCCCGAATACCTCCATCAACATGATTAAAATGCATTGTTAGATCTCTGTTGCATTTAAAAATCCACATGGATGGCTCACATTTGAGAAATCTAAAGCGGAAAATCATGTTGCACCATTGGCGCGACCCCTTTGTGAGAAAATTTCCATTGGCGCGGGTCCATGCCCGATACCCATGCCAATGGAGCGAGCCATAAAATTTTAAAAGGTTCCCCCCAGAGGTCTAATGCGCAATGAAAACTCATAAAAAATGGATTAAAATGGAGCTTAAGGGAGCGCCTTTTACCTAGAATAGACGAGGATCTGAATGATGACCCGGATCAGTCGTAATCACCGCCACAAGTTTGCACACAAACATACCATTGTTACTCTCCAAGTGAGGTAAAAAGTAAAAGTAAATTTGTTTTACCATTTGAAGCCTATTTATAACTTTTTAAGTCAAAAATTAGGTTTTAAATGTCATTTTTCTCAATATTTTAATATATTTTTGTCGAAAAATGGATTTTACACTTGCTTTTCTGTGCAGCGACAGGTTTCTTCGCAGCTTCGACAGTGATACGAGTTGTATTTTATACTTTTTCGGACTCGGTAAAAACACGAAAAAGTCATTTTGGAGTCATCTTTCAGCTCTTTTCTGACTCTCTAAACATGAAAAGATTGCAGAGTCCCTTGTTGTTTCAATCTCATTACAGTGGATACAAAACGACATCTACCCAGTGTACGTTTACCCCTTTTTCGGGCTGGGATAGATTACTTACGAAAAAGGAATACCCTAGCCTATCGCGACTAGGAGGTTTCCTCAGACATAATTCTCTACCTTTTCGGATCTGAGGAACTATCTACGAAAAGGGACTATTGGATTTTAATTTTCCGCTATCTTTTCAAACTCTGTAAACATGAAAAGACGTTAAGTTATTCCTTTGTCAGACTCGTTAAACCCTGATGACATCGAATTCAGTCGTACTGACGATATTCGAGTTTCTCCTTCCTAGGGCTCGTTAAATGTACTAAGATGGATTCGTCCGAAGGAAGAACTTATATTACAAGCATATGCTATCCCCTTCAAGCTTGTTTTCAAAAATAATTGGGGTACTCGCCAGGAATGGTGGGGAAAAATGGAACCAGCATCATTGTCGTGTCGGCAGTATGTCGCTCTTGAACATGGCACTTGTCTGAATTCGTGTCGGGTTGGGAACATCTCATCTCGTTTTTCGCTTGCCTCCGTGGGTTTGGGTGATCCCTTTTGACCTCTCATCTGCTCTTTGCCTCGTCATCATGACCTTTGATCTTTGGAGGTCAAATACTGCCAAATCCTCTGTCGTGCCACCGATATGTTCAAGAGAAGTTGACCTCTGCAAAATTTCAACCTTCTTCTAATTCTCATCTGATCTTGATTCACAAAGACATTATGTTCCTCTATCTCGCGTCGATGATGTGGGAAAAATTATGGCCCACCTTCAATCAAGGTCACTTCCTATCGACTTCAGCTCATTATCTAGGAAGCTGATCTAGAGACTCCCTTCTGGTACCTTGGAGCCTGCATGCCTCAATGGTAGGTTCTTCGCGTTTGACGTGAGGCTTTCATCATTGGCCTCCGATCGAGTGATTCTATGGGTGTTCAATGCCAGCGCATTGATTCACATGTCGTAGATTGTACCTATAGTACCATGAGGACCATTGTCATTATTGGTGGTACTTTTTGCGTCTGTTAATAGCTTTCATCATTGGCTGGTAATCGGGCGATGTTCTTGCATGTTTGACTTTAGCTCACTTATTCACATGCTTGAACTTGTACTTTGTTCGGGTCGAGATGGAGCGCAAGACCCTGGATTTTATCTGTTAGAATCCAGGCTACGATTTTGTGGATTATTCTGATTGGTTACATGACTCACTGATTGGATGGCTGCGACCATACCTGAGTCTATTTATCGGTCCTTACTGGATGGCTGCGTCCATGCCTTGGATCTGGATTCTTGTATACTCTGTTATGGATGGTTGTACCCATACCACATATATATCATGTATTTGAGATATCAGTTGTACTTCTCTACGCAGGTTTTCCGACGGCAGTGTTTTCAGCTGGACACGTTCTCATAAAGCATTTCACCCCTCTCTCTCTTTCGGGCCTCATGCTTTAGGGGCATCTGTTACACAACAATTTGTCACCATCCCTGCAACTCCCTGTCCTGCACATTGGAGGGCTTATTCCGTGACCTGTAAGCAGTGACATGATCTGAAAACACTTTCATGGCATTCCCCTAGACATGGACTTTCATTCCTCTGAAGACAAATCCTTGTGAAAAACCCTAAAAATATCCTTTTATCCTTGGCGCGACTGCTCAGTGTCATACCCGTGCCAATGGAGGAAATCCTCCAAAGAGGGTGCGCCAACTGGCTTAATAAGGAGTGTTGTACCCGCGCTAGGCTTAATAAGGAGTGTTTTTTAAAAATAAATGGTGGAAGATTGACTCAAAAAAACTCCTGAACTGGACTCTAAATCGAGTTGGGACGTTTGGCTCCAGTTCTCCATGTAGAGGAAGTAGTTTTCCACCTCTCATGGAAGCTTCCTTGAGGATAGGGCCAATCCCATGATTGTAGGGATCCCAACTCCCCTTCCACCATCTATATAAGATTGCGATTTCCCTTTGCAAGCTAGTCTCCAAGAGCCTTCATAGCCTAAAGAATGCTGCAATAGTCCTCATAGAGCCAAATCAATAGCAAGGATATTGACGATCGAAGAGAGAGGCTTGTCCCCATTCCCGACAAGCTTTACCGAGATGTATTCCACTGACGACCCGCCGAACGAAGATTCAGCGTCAGAGCCTAGTTGTATTTTCCTCTGTATGAATTAATGATAAGCGACTTTGGTTATGGTTCCACTCGTATTGTTCATTATGATCATGAGTTTTTTCTTCTCTGACTGATACATAATTGCATATATCGGGTTTTATGCTTATGTCTGTCATGTTTCTTGTGTGTGCAAGTGTTCGATCGCGGCGAGCGAGAGGATTGTGATTTGCTGGAGCAAGGAGATGGGAGAGCCATCTTCCCTATAAGCAACAACGTTGGACTTGAGGTAGGCCTTCATCGCAAGTTGGTATATTGCAATTAAGAACTTGCACCTTAGCATGGTACGATTGTTGCTAGACCTGATCTGGGCTAGTAGGGATCGCCTCTATCCGCAAAGGGGATTTACCTCTACAACAGTAGTAGGGGCATGAGAACTAACATAAGTTACAGGCTGTTCAAATCCAACAACGATAGCGCCCACAATCCAACGGCTCAAAGCACCTTGCACCGCAATGCCACCCAGACATTAAAGCTAGTGGAGGGTGTAGAGAACCCAAGTGTCAGTCCTGCAAGCTCTCTACATACCTTTGCAAATTTCAAATGTCATGGTCTGGACCATGCAAAAGGTTTTTATGTGTCCCCTCCACCTCAAAGGAAAACTCACCACTGTCATACTCCACGTCTTCTCTAATGTTTCCCATTCATCGTTAACGTGTCTGCACTATACACTCATCTGAATACCCCACGACACTTTCCATGCACCGATCGGTTCAGCTGCCATTTCATCATTTTTCCTTTCCAGTGACTTTCCACATGGCCCGATCCCACCTCAAGTGCATGTTAACCTAGATTCATCTCTGTTTGTACCAACCTACGTGGCGATAGATCAAATGGTGGTGGGAACTTCTCATCTGATGGTCTTCGTAGCTCCATGTCACGAAATTGTGTAAACGATAAGGTGAGGTAAGGGTGTGGAAGGTGTTATTTTTCACCCCCTCATGTTCCCCACATGCCCCCACAAGTTCCAAATACTGCTACCCACACCATGCGAAACACTTCCATGTGGCTTTACACCCACTTCAGTCAACCACATCACCTATCTAATCATATGTTCCTGTTGTCCAATCACCTGTCATCTAATGTGTCACACCCATTGAGTCATTATACACGGTTATCATGCCATGTAGATGGCCCCACGTTTTTCTGGCATAAGTGTGATGTCATCCGAATTTTCCTACCAAAGAAATCCTCAAACATGTCACATGTTGACTGGTATAAAGGAGATATAAGAGCCCATTTTTGGAATTCTCCTACTATTGTCGTTTTTCTAACTCTTGCACACCCATGAACTTCAAATTTCAAAATTCCTCTCTTCATGAATTATCCTTGTCATAATTCCTATTCTACAAAATTTACAGGAATTTAAGCCATTTAAACCCTAGCCTTGTCTTGCAAGAAGACCAAATTCCATTTGAAGGAAATTCATCTCTTAGGAAAAAATAACCTCATATACCAATGAAAATAGGCTCATAAATGCACTATTAGGGTGAAGTAATATTTTTAGTTGCTAAATTTCCACTCCTTAAGCTCAGAACCCCTAAGTTTATTACTCGTGTGCACACTGCCATTCGCAAGCTCAAATTTTGAGGAGGTCTTCTCGACAACCTATCACTCATACTTTTTGACACATGTCCTTTTATTATTTTCCACCTTGATTCTCGTAATCACTCTTTTTTCCATTATTAGTTTGTTGATTAAGCATTTTATTCAACTTGTCACCCTATCAAATGACTTCTTCATCTATAGGGAATTATGTGGACATAAAGGGAAAATGTAAAGAAACATGTCGATATGATGATGGAATCAAAAACCGGGATCTCCTTGTCGAAAATTTTGAGCTAAGAAATTCCATTCACATGACGTTTTAATAGTTGATGAGTCATTGTGCCAGCTTCCAAACTAGAGTTGAGAATTACAATTGGCTAAGATAAAACTTCTCTAGGCAATGGAGAATTTGGGAGGCTAGAAACTGAGATGGAGTTGCTGAAGAGAGGATACCCTAACAAGCCTTTGTTAAAAATAATAAGAAGAGTAGTATGGGGACACATAATAAAGACAATGGATAAACACTGGAATAATTTGGAGTTTATTCAAGATTTGATAGAGGTGTGATGAGGGAACCTAGGGAGATAAATTCCATTGAGGAGAGCATTGGAGATTCACTTTCCAAGGCTAAGGTCATCTAGGACTTCCTGAATTAGGTATCGAAGGAAGATATTGCAAAGGTAAACCTTGATTACTCTGAATGGGTAACCAGGGCCAACCAAATACTAAGGAACAATGAACTGTTGATGATGGCTAAAGAAGAATTAAAATATTTAGCATATGAGGTAGAAGGTTTCAAAATAAAGTGTGAGATGCTTCATCCCAAAAAAAAATCAACTTTATTTGATGAGGAGGGGAACCTGTTTCTGAAATAGTCCTTCATGAGACTTCGGGCTACAATATTCCAAGAAAGGATATCATGAAGTTATATAATGATCACTATGAATTTTTGTTCATGCTCAAGGGTATATTCAAGGACCAGAGAAAAATTGATTATGAAGATATTACGAGCTTGGAAGGGGCCACCATTGAGGCTTGGTCTTGTGATATCCCTTATGACATAGAATGGAGGACTCTAATATATTTGTACGAATGGTCCTCCCAACAAGGATTCACCCCAAAATTCTAAGTAGTCTTAGCAGAACTTGGCTCCAGTGCAAGGAGCTCTACACATCAAACCAATCTTCACCAGTCGGCACTGGCATCAACACTCGTTTCAATATTAGCACCACCACTAGCATTTCTAACACTGTTAGAAACGTGCCCACAGTAGCGTTAGGCCCATGAAACTCCCAACAAGGAGAGATAAGGCCCAATTCCAAGCCAAGAGAGAGAACGAAAAGTTATTAAATCCAAATCTGAAGGGCCCACCCATGGCAAGGAGATTCTTCAAGAAACTTCTATAAGAAGTTAGTTATAGTACAACTAGAAATTTTGTAACAAGTATTGGTGGTCTTTCAAATGCCACTAGTGGTTTAGGGTGTGGTCTAAGTTCTTGAAAACCTATATATAGGCCTCGTTTTTGTAAATTTTAGTGGAGAAATCCTGGTTGTAGGGAAACTCTACCAAAAATTTTGGTAAATTATTGGGAGGTTTTGAAGCTATTCTAAGGAAGATTTTTCCAGTAACTCTTTGGCCATGTGTATGTTCTTATCATGTATATTCTCACATCCATGTCATATTTTGAATTTTGCTACATATGATTCAAACATTTTTGTGCATTTTTCATGGCATTTTGAGTTTTAAACTTGATCTGTTATGTAAATTGTATATAAATTATATGGAATTGTTTAAACGAAATAAAGTTTGGCATCATTATGATGGTTTATTTTAGTTTTGCAAGATTTATCAAGGTTGTTTGATGAGCACCTCGACATCTTTGATATTTCTTACAAGTATTTTACAAGAAATGGAAAATTTCAAAATTTTATGTAATCTAATGGCTAAATTCTTAATTGCTCAACTACGCTCCATGTTTTGATTGATTTAAAGGAATTCCTATTCGCTCTTTTAAATTGATTATGGTCTTTTCTCCATTTTCCCTCCATATTGTATATTTTAAGATCTTCATATCAAACCCAATGGTTATGAATTCTCCAACTTAGGATCAATAGAAATGCAACCCAACAAAATACATTTAATTCCTGATAGATTTTCCCTTAACCTTGATTCGTAAACATATTTCTAATTTGTAAAAACCTGAGCTAAATTTGAATATTATTCATGCATATTTTTAGTACTCTCTTTGAAGAACACATGATGAATGTTGAATGTGAAAGATGACCCAATTTTCAAAGTAAAGGTGATATTAATTATGTTTGATTAAGTTATGTACATTTAACTCAAAGAAGTTTAAATTTGTACAAATATTTTATTCAATTGTATGATGTCCATGTTGCGTAGTAATAAACACAGAGAGGAGGTAGGTGACACACTAAGTCGAGCATGGAAGATCAGGCCCTGGAGATTCAAGTCAACATATTTCAGAATCATTGTGATCAGCTGTGGTATGAGGGAAGATATGGTCACCAAGTGGAGGGCAGCATTGTTCCTCAGTGGAGCAAGTGGCGGAGGCTGGGCATGCACCAGGATCTAGGGACAAAATAAAATAAAATCAATATTAACCATACATAAAATATTTTAATGTCAACATCTAACACACACCATATTAATAATTTTAAAAAAATTAAGAATTAAGATGAACATTGAAAAAATTAAGAATTCAGATAAACATTGAAATATTTTATTTATGATAATTATTCAAATATTTTTCTAAATGATAATTATTCAAATAAATTTTTAAATGTTACATGTCAACCCCATATTGAATATAAAAGGAATTACACATCTCTTATTGTGTAAGTCCAAGTATTATATCAATGATTTAAAAAAAATAAGTTATCATCATTTAGAGAATAAAAAAATATATAAATATATAAAATAGTGTGTTATTATTTTGTAAAAAAATATTGCTAATTATAAAAATGTGAGGTTATATTGTATTACATGTAAAATGTTTAATTTAAAAGAAAATTTTTAAGTGATTTAGTAATTTTGTTGAATTTACTGGAAAAGAATTATAAAATTATGTTAATAAATGAGAGAGAGAGAGAGAGAGAGAGAGAGCGCTTACATTATATATTTGAAAGTTGGTTTGTGAGTTGTTGGTGATGGTTGAGAAATTCTCTCAACCTCTCCTCCTGAATTAGGAATAAGTTCGATATGAGAAACTCTATATTATAGAGTAATATTTGAATGTATGTGTGTGTCTGTGAACGCATGCATGTGCTTGTGTAAAATATATTATGTTTTTCAAAAATTCTCATTTGGTATGAAAGCACATGATTTTAAAGTAGAGGGTGTGGTTGTTGTGAGTTGTGTGTGTGATTGTTGCTACTTGAGAAACTGATCAAGTATATTGCTAAGCATGTAGAGTTTGATCTATTTTCAAGAAAGTGATCTCAAGCTCTAGTTAGCAGGGATATTTTGTCCCTCCTATATATTGATCGTACAACCTATAGATTTTTGGTCGTGGACGGTCAGTATATTGAACCCGTCAATGAGAATGGCCCAGAGGAAAATAATGCCAAGGAGCTAGATCTATTTGCTTCCCTTTCTCATGTTTTGAATTTCGTCGACCTTTCCATTAGGCATGATAATATTGATGGGTTATTTTGTTTGGATGAGAATTTTGGGAAACCGTTTCGCTTGAGAGCCTCCTACATATGAAGAGGAGTGTTGTCATGTGCATTGATGTTTTGTTGACTATGAATGCAGATTTGGTGTACCTTGGAAGATGTGAGAGAATTCAATGGTCATCATATTACCTGTCATCCATTTTGATGACATGATGAGGTCGTGCAGAAGATCATGTATGCTTGAGATTTTTTAGGCTATTCGTGTGATGTATTTGTTATTAGAGGAGAAGTTGGTTGCACGAGAAAGTGGTGTGTTGTCTTCACAAAGTAGTTGAATCAGTTTTTTAAGAAGTTTTCTACCCAGCATACATAATATCCTAGACAGCTGTTTTTTTGTCGGAATCTGGTAAAATAAAATTCAAAAAATTAGGTAGTTGGAGTGTTTGGAATCCATTTTTGATAATGAAAATGGATTCAACACTATCAAAAACCCTTAGGGCACCCAAAATACTGAAGTTTAACAACTGTAAACAAGATTTTGATAAAATATTTGCCAAAATTTTTCAAAATCTTTACCGGATTCTGAGCCATTCTGTTGCTTTTTTAGACTACCCGTTTTTTTAATTACCGAGCGGGAAATGATAATTGCATAAATGTACTTCGGTGTTAAAGTTTAAAACTCATTTTCTGCTAGTATTTAATATTTTCTAATCATGGAATTCATGGTTTTAGAAAAAAAAATGTGTTCTAAACTTTTACCCATGGAAATTAAAAGTAAATTTGCAATTAGTGAATACAAATTTGTAGGGCATAATGAAGGTCACAAAAGTGGCACCTATAGATTCCAAATAATAACTTGAATGGGAAAGTAGATATGCCAAAGCTAAGTTTTTTATTGAACTTTCTCTTTTAGATTCATAGTTACATCATGACGATATCATTAAATCATCCAAAGAAATATGAGAACACTTGATTCAAGTGTTTGGTGCAAAAGTTTCAAATGCAAAATTTTCCATAAAATTGCAATTATTTAGACTTAAAATGAATGAAGAGACATATATGTCTAGTCATGTAAATAATTTAGTGTATTTTATAAGACAATTAACCAAAGTTGATGCTAAGGTAGAAGACAAAGATGAAAAACCCATCGTATTGAATAGTTTACCTTCAAGTTTTAGCAATGTTGTCTTCACCTTAACTCAAATGTCTTCACACACATTAGATGAGACAATTGCAACACTTTTGGGAGTGGAAAACAGGCTAAAACCAGAGGATACAAAAGGAAACTCTCAAATACAAAATGAATTATTTTCAAAGACAAGGATGAGAAAGAAAAATGCAAATAAAAGTGAGCTTGAATGCTACTACTGCAAGAAAATTGGGCATACGATGTGGAATTGCAAAAATCTATGTTAACGATCTGTTAAAAGGGAAGGTAAAAGAATCTGTGAACATAGCCACATGAATATTCATTGAATTCTAATGATGATGAGTTCAATGAAGAAATTGAATCTCTAAACTCTTTTAGAACAACTACACTTCAGTGAAAAGGCTCAAGATGGATGTGTTAGCTGTGGATCTAGGGAAGGATCCCTCATTGTTGAAGATGTGAGAGTGGTCTTCTAGTGAGGTTATCTGACAGCTTGAGACGTTGTTCAATAATTGACTTAGGGAGATCTATGATTTAGGATTTTAGGAGTGGAACTCGGGAATCCAACTTGCCGACTACACCTTTACGAAGGTTATGAGACAACTTGATGGAGTCCATTTTGATCTTGAAATTGTAAACCATTTAAAGAATGATTATGTATTTTGTTGTCCATGGGTGGTTTCAATAAGTTGTCATAATGTGAAAATTAAGGGGAGACTTAGAATTAACGCTTACATTCTATATCTGAAAAGTTGGTTTGTGAGTTGTTGGTGATGGTTGAGAAATTCTCTCAATCTCTCCTCCTATATTGAGAATAAGTTAGATTTGAGAAACTCTATATTATAGAGTAATATCTAAATGTAAAGTGTATATATTGATATGTGAAATATTTATAACATTTAAAAAATAAAGAAATATAAATATTTTATTTTACAATATTTTGTTAAAAAATATCTTTATTTAACATATATTTGTGAACCTTCCTTATATATGACATAAATTATTTTGAAAAGAAAAATAACAAAGTTGTGATTTTACTAATTTTTTTAATTATATTTAAGAGTTTCAACCTCACACATCGATTACATGTAAATGTATTTTTTTATTTAATAATTGAATATAGTTATTATATGTGTAATGTATTTAAATTTTTTAAATATCTATTAAAACAATGTAACATTTACTATTATATTTCTTACATAATGTTAAATTTCAAATTTACTAAAATAAAATCATTTATAAATAATTTGATGATATATGTAAATGTATTTTTTTTATTTAATAATTGAATATAGTTATTATGATTATGTGTAATGTATTTAAAATTTAAATATCTATTAAAACGATATAACCTTTACAATTATATTTCTGGCATAAAATTTAATAAAATTAAATCCTTTATAGCGCAAATGATTCATAATTCAAAAATAACAACTCTCAAAACATATTTAAACAATTCTAAAATTATATATTTTTACAACTCTAAAGTTATATAACATTAATATACACAAAATACCTCATTTAAATATACACTAAACTAACACTTTATAAACAATGAAATATAAGAGAAAAAGACAAATACCTCTCATTTAAATATACACTAAACACAGACTTTGTAGAAATGAAATATAAAAGAAAAAGACTATCACCTTCATCGCTATAGTATCTCAAAAACGCTAACACTCTATAACAATGAAATATAAAAGAAAAAGAGTATCACCTCCATCACTATAGTGTCTCAAAAACACCAATATGAATGACATTTTATTCTATGAAATATAAAAGGAGTACATCCTTCACCTCTCCAGTTTATCAATGAGAAGACTCCATTTATCATTCTCAAGTTGATTGGATAGCCACTTATTAAATACATCATGAAGAAAAAAAATAGTAATTTCACCTACATCTGTCTACTACATCATAGAAGAAAAAAATTAGTAATTTCACCTACATCTGTCTACTCCATAGGAATGAGCAAAAGACTCCATGTGCTCCTTGAAGTAGATCGGGTATCAATTTTCAAATACAACAACGGTTTATTGCTTCTTTACATCCATATGCTTTCTCCCATCTGCCATATTTTTTTTCTGTCCCAATAAATATCACAAGAGATCACACACTTGAATACATTCTTTGAGATCAATTAGACCTAAATCATTCATCAATTAGACCAGAATCATGTCACAAGATGACGTAGAAACACTCCCATTTGCTAAGAAACCAAATTCATCCTCCACTGTCCACGAGACCTGAATTCGTCGAATCAAACACGATTCGTAAGGATGTGTCTCCATTTGAACAAATCCGATCGTGTCTTGTATGGACACGATCGAATCCCAATTTTCCAGACACGCTTAATTTGGAAAAGCGTCCAGCGTTATAAAAACAATGATTTATCATTTATTTTTTCACTTTGTATTTGTGTGTGAGTTAAGCAAGGAGCAAGGATCATCAAAGAGAAAGGGAGATATTTCAAGGAGATTCACGCAACCAATAAGTGTATTGTCTCTCTATTTTTTTGCATTTGGTTTGCATGTGCATATGTTTTACAAATTTGTGAATTTTTGTTTTATTTTTACATCATTCATAGTTCAATCAAAGGTAGCAAAGAAAGGGGGAAAATTTCCCCATTGGAGATGCCCCTCCTGTCCCTATTTCATCAGGGTTTGCAAGTATTCCATCTATTGAAAGTGGGGCTGCAACATCAGCTTCCAATGTTTAGGGAAAAAAACCTCAAGACAACAAATATCCATTGTGGAAATATGTGACAAGAGAACCAAGGTCAAGCAACAAAGTGAAAGGAGGAGGCAATGTTGCTTGGAAATGTATTTATTTTCATAGCCATTTCATGAGCACATATTACCATGTGAAATTTCATTTGTTAGCGTTGCCAAGTTGTGGAATTGCAGCTTGTACAACAACACTTTTAGCAAAGAGAAAGGAAATGGAGAGAGAGGCATATGTTGGTGCGGCAAATTTGGCATAAAAAACAAAAAATAAAACAAGAATGATGACCCCCTTCCATTATTGAGGAAAATAAGCAACAAGTTCCCATTTGAGAGTTCTAGTGCGGGACACCCAGCAAAAAGAAAGACAATTGCACTTGGTCCAATGGATAAGATTTTCCAGAAAGAGAATAGGGAAGAGTTTGATCTCACAATTGCATTTTTTTCTATCAGAACTTCATATCCTTCAATTTTGCACGCTCACCTCTATTTATTGAGATGTGTTGATCTTTAGCTAAAACAGCTCCATCAAGGCATGTGCCTCGTGGGTCAGAGAAACTTAGAACCACATTGTTGATGAAGGAAAAGAAAGAGGTGGAAAAAATGCTTGAGCCTATTAAATCAGCATGAACAACATTTGGGGTTAGCATTGTTTCTGATGTTGAAAATGCAACAAGATGATGGAGCTTAGTGAAATGAAGTCGCCTTCACTAAGTGGGCCCGCAGGCTATTTTTGGCGCAAAGTCTATTTTTAGACTATGTCTATTTTTAGACATATTGAGCATGGTCTAGGAGTTGCGGTATGCTATTCTTGGATGATTGGTCGAGTTGGTAAAAATAGATGGACCTCTATTTTTAGACATACAGGTCGAAGTCTATTTTTAGACTGCCTGTCTAAAAATAGGTCAGTCAAATATTATTAGCCCTTAATAATATTTAGACTCTAAACTTCAGTTTATTCTCTTACAGCACTTCAGTTGGAGCTACGGATGTGGCCCATGCATCTGACAGAAGGAATTGTGCTATTCCTTGGGGTTTAGTGAGCTCATGCATGGTTGAATTCAGTTAGGACTTCAGTGACAGAAGTTTGGTGGAG